>JZKD02S0246931.1:0-21149 GCA_000966675.3 Picea glauca
GGTTTCCAGGTGAAAAATCTCTGTGTAATGTTTGTATTTGCCATTGTATCTTTTCTGTTCTTTTCTGAATATCAGTTTGCAGTAGATATTGTACAAGGTTAGAATTTACAAGGAAGAGGGGTGTAGAGGCCCTATTTCTTAGTGGTTGGTTTGGAAATAGCACAGGCAATGCAGGACCTGATATACTTGCTGGCATCTTGTCAAAGTTTCAGCCAGTAGAAATGTTTCTACAGCAGTGTCACTGTCTTTTAGACACCAAAGTGTCTTGCCACCCAACTGTAGTGGGTTTCCCAAATCATCTTCGCTTGCTCACTTTATGGAACACATAGATGGCCTAGATGGCACAACAACTCGTCCTAAATATGGAAATAAGTGACAACTAAGTTTGCACCCAAAAATTGGTAGGTGGTGGAAAAGTCAGGGTCTGTCTCATAGAGGTGGGGCCATCTAAAGGTCTCGTGGCTGCAAGAATCTAGAACCATGGTGAGTGCCGTGATTGGAGGTCGATTGAGGCATTCAATGACTCGGTTATTACTTCCTATTTTATACTTGATGTTGAGGTGAAACTGTTCCAAGTATGTGGACCACTTCTGATGGTGGTCATTTTGAAATTTTCCTTGTGTCTGCATGAACTGCGGTGGCTTATGATCAGTGTGGATGACTGTCTCCTTCCCAAGAATGTAATGTCTCCACTGGCGACAGGCTTGCACAATGGAGTACATTTCTCTGTCATAAGTAGGGTACTTACGGACAACATATGATAGTGTCTCACTATGATAGGCCACGAGGTGGCCATGYTGAGTGATAATGACACCCACAACATAGTTTGAACCATTTGTCTCGATCTCAAAGGGTTGTTGCAGGTCTAGTAATGAAAGTAMTGGGGATGAGCATAAGYGTTGCTTCAAATMATCGAATGCTTGTTGTTGGGATAGGCCCCAACCAAAYGATTCCATACCACCACCCCTRGTTACTTGGCTGAGRGCCCATGCAATATGGGAGAATCCCAAGACAAACCTATGATAGAAATTGGTAAGGCCCAAGAAGCTTTGAAGCTCAGTGAGTCTGGTTGGGGTTGGCCAATCATGAATGACCTGGATCTTGGTTAGATCCACATGCACACCATGATGATCAATGATGTAGCCTAGGTAATGGACCCTTTCCATGCTGAAGGAATTTTTTTCCAAGTTGGCATATAGCTTGTGCTGCTGCAGGGTGTGAAAAACTTGTTGAATATGCTGCAATTGTTCCACCCAAGTCTTGTTGTAGATGAGGATGTCATCTGGATACAACACTACAAAAGTATTGTTGAAAGGTCACATGATATTGTCCATCATCCTCATGAAAGTTGCTGGAGAATTTGTCAAATCAGAGGGCATGACCAACCATTCAAAAAGACCTTCTTTTGACTTGAAGGCGGTCTTCCATACATTTGTATGTTCTATTGGGACTTGGTGGTAGCCAAACTTGAGATCAATCTTACTGAAGTATTTGGACCCCATGAGCTGATCAAGGAGGTAATCGATTTGGGGAATTGGGTATCGGTTTCAAACTATGATTTTATTGAGGGCCCGATAATCAATTCATAGTCACCAGGTCCCGTCTTTCTTCTGCACCAATAGGATTGGGCTCCCACAAGGTGACGAGCTGGGACATATGTGCGCCTTGTGGAGAATTTCTTGGATCTACCACTTGATCTCCTCATTCTCTAACATAGAGAGACAATAGACTGACCCATTGGGTAGCGGTGCGCCGAAGGTGAGATCGATGGGATGCTTGACTTGACAATGTAGAGGTACCCCAATAGGTGAGAAGAAGATATTTGAGTATTCTTCCATGATCTTATGCACTTGCTTCTACTGTGTGGAGAGGTTGAGTGCGAAGGCCCTGGATGTGGCTACAATATTTTTCTCACTTTGAGATAAAATCACGAAGAAGAAAAACTTCCCGGTCTAAGAGATGACCCTCCTACATTGCTTGGAAGACATCAAGGAAATAACACTAGGTGGGACTGCCTTGGGTATCATGTAAAATTTCCTGTCCAAAGTAATAATAACACTACGAGGCCTAGACTCATATATAGCACGACGTTAACATAAATAAGGTTGGCCCAAAATAAAATTACAAACTTTGAGAGGAGAAACATCACACAATACCCCATCTTTGAAGGGCTTGATGTCATATGACATGTGACACTATTGGTTGACTCAGAGATCGATTCCTTGGTGGAGCCATCTAATGGTGTAGGGATGTGGGTGTGATGTTGTCAGTAGGGCTAGTCGCTTGATGACCTTTGCTGAGATGAGGTTCCTCTAGCTATTGCTATCAACGATGAAGTTTAATGAGGTGCCTTTCACCCACATCTGTGAATGAAAAAGGTGTTCTTCTTCCTCTGGCTCGTCTAGTTCATCGAGTTGGAGCTTGGTGGTAGAAACGGTGGCACTGGGTTCCACGTTAGTGTTCCATCTCCCCATTCTAGTTCTGACACAAATTTGGAACCCACATCTGATTCATAAGCTTTCACCTTAGCCACCAACGATTGCTTTGAGAGGCAATCAACAGTGTTATGCCAGGGGCTCTTATGGAAGTCGCACCACTTCTCGGTATCTTTCTTTGTCTTTTAGGTGTCCTTGTTTGCTTGCGGCTTGGATTGGTTGTCCTAATTCTATCCATATTTTCTCTATCCTTTGTTCTGTGGGTTGGGTCCGCCCTTTCTTTAATTTTGCTTTGACGGGTTCCCAGGCCCAAATTGTCGCGTCTTTTGTTTAAGCTTTTGCTTGATTTTGATGACATATTGATAGGTTGTGACGAAGGATGAGATGTCCATAAACTCCATTTCGGCGTACATGTATTTATGCAGACCACTGCGATACTTGAGCACAATATGTCGCTTAGAATATTCGATACCCATATTGGTGCGCAAGGTATGGAAGATATTTGTGAACTCTGGCACTGGTTGGTCTCTTTCTTGCCATAGTGTGGTCCATTTTGTATACAAGTCATCATAACTTTCGACATGGTAGTATTGTTCCTTAATAGCATCCCTAAAGGACTCCTAGGTGATTGCAATCATAAATAATGAGGGTTCCTCTGTTTTCTTTTGCTCACATAAAGTTTCCCACCAATCTTTGACGCGGGGAATGGCTTTGAGGAGTGCAAAAGTAATCTTTCCTCTATTTCAAAAGTTATGGATAGAAAAATACCCTTATAGTAGATTCAACCATTTGTCTACAACATATGCATCTATTTTACCCTCAAATGTAAGAATATCAAAGTTGATTTTTACCTTTCAGGGGGGGTGCCTCCGCTTGAGGAAGATGCATCACCTGCTGGTAGTCGCCGAAGGATTTGCGCAAAACTATCCATCATGTCATTCCTCTATTGCATGAGGGATTCCTTGAGAAACATTTTGAAAGGATCTCATGTCCCGTCGTATATCTGTTCTCCCACCATGAGAGGTTGCTTGGGCATGTGAGATATTTTGTCTTCAAGAGAAACAAGATCGAGACCTAATTCTTTGTACATTGACCTCATTGGGGACATGCATTAAGAATGACAAGGAGCAGACTGCTCTGATACCACTGATCCAAATTTTATGAGAATAATGAAATGAATATAGATTATTAAAATATGCTTAACAAAAAATAACAGAGATACAATAAAATTGGTTTCTATTCAATAAGGAAATAAGCTGAAATTGTAAAATGTAGCGGAAAACAAGATGGTTGGAATGGTGGCAGCTTATCTCTGAGAATAGATGCAACGGTTGCTCTCATTCACAAGAAGATGAGTACAACGAGTCTTTGAAGGCATTTTTACAATAAACATGAATTCCAAAATCCTATACATCCAAAAACCTAACCCTAGGATATGAAGCGCCAAAAGTCATGTGGGCCCTGTTGGGGTAAGTTAGTACATCAACTTCCCGGGGTCGTAACTTTTGCATGCGATCTCTGTTTTAGGCACACGATAGCCTGTTGTAAAGGTGTATTCGAGGAATACACATGTTGTCATCAGACTTCAAATTATATAATATTTTCACTGTGGCGATCCCTAAAAATGTTGTTTAGGGCCTCAAAACGGCCCCGGAAGTCGGGGACCCGAAAACTAGGAAAAAAAATGCCAAATTGGAAAAATGGATAAATGAACCAGTTGGAATAGGTGGGAGGCCACTGAAATCCATATGTATTAGAGAATGTGATATCATACTTAAGTTGCAATTGAGTTTTTGGCAAGAGATTCGAGAAAGGGAATAAATCTATAGTATGGGTAAGGAGTGAACTCGCACTGCAACATAACGACTAGGCAGGGTTGGGATGATATTACTATTGCATATTTTGTAGCACAGTACGTAGTTGTAAGAAGATATGATTGAATAATATAAGAATCCAACCATTTTGGATGTATCCCAAGTAGGGTGAACCACGTACTGTGTGTTATGGTGTTTATATTATTTCATGGTTTATGCTGAATGAATGGATCATATATGATGTTGTAATGTTGCGCATAGATTATAATTTATGAAATGATAACTATTAACTATGAATATTGCGCATGTAAGTAAAGGGTCTAAATGATGCCTTGCTTCCCCTTAGTACTATAGAACCTTGGTTCCTGCGTCCCTTGTAGATGCCTCAGTTGATACTTCACTTGCTCTGCAAGTGATATTGCAAGGGTCAGTGTTTAAGCGTTTTGTTTTTTGCGTGCCAACACCCATCCTATCGCCCTAAAATATAAGTGTAGACTCACTGTCACTACCACTGATCAACCTATAACTGCCACTATCACCGATACATCAACCAACCTGTCACTGTCACATCAACCAACCTATCACTGTCACATCAACCAACCTGTCACTGTCACTATCACATCAACCAAACTGTAATTGTCACTGATATGCCATCATCAACCAGATCCACTCACATGGATACCAAAACCATCATCAAACCATGTACATCAACCATCAACCATGTACATCAACTTATACCATACCATGTGTTGGATTACTGAGAGGAGGGTGAATCAGTATGGACAAAATTAGTACTTTTAATCACAATATAAAGCCTCCAATAAATATCATGAGCATTCAATATATCATCAACACCATAATTCAATGCAAAGACATCACATAAACACAGTACACCATAATTTTACGTGGAAACCCAATGCGGGAGAAAACCACAAAATGCTTTACTTATTTATCAAAGAGTACATTCACTGGAAGCACCAGCTTCCTATTTCTCTAGCTACAATTGGAAGGAGGCTCAAAACCCCTATTTAAAGGCTGCAACCTGAAAGAATCTCCAAGTTCCCAATTTACTGGCTCCAACTAGAAGGAGTATACAACCCCCTTTCCTTGCCCCGTCCAACCGCCCATAAATATAAATGTAGACCAATTGGTCACTAACTCTGTCACTGATAATTGATAACATGTTGTTGCTATTTTGATACTTCTATTGTTGCTATTGTTTTTGATATCTCATCAAAACTAAAACCACATATACCTCATACCAATATCCACAAGAGAGTTTTTCCAAATCAAATGCTTATGAATCACTAAGACATACTTGTTCCTAATTTCTCTAGAACACTCAACCTAACATACACATGAAGACATACCTTCAATCCCGTAGCAGACTTGAGTTTTATATCCCTAATCTTCAACAATATTTCCTCACAGGTCTGCAACCCTATACACTGTCTACTCACAAGTATCCATGCTCTTCCCCACTGCATCATGTAGATGTACATGTTAAAATATTCAATGTGCTCATTTAATCATAGACAATATCACAATATTTTCACCCAACCATAGGCACACATCCACCCCTGAGCACCGTAAACTTTGACAGATAGAATGATTATGGAAGTAGCACTAGACCCAAAAAATAACCAAGAGAGAGGGCACCTCTCTCTCAAATATAGCACACCAAGCATAAAGTCCAAAACAAGAAACCAATACCAATACCCAGTTGTAGTAGATGCAACTACACTCCTCTAGACTTGCACACCGCTTGACTTGAGTGTGAGTGTGTGCCAAAATGAACTCAAGTGCCCTCTATTCATTGTGTTCTTTGTCAACTATCAAGGCCAACTTCTTTTTCTAGAGGCTAATACTTTAATATTACTTATTTTATTGATCCAACATCACTTCTAGGGTTTCTACACATTTGTTTAGGGTTTCTCTAGCTTATGGAATATTCTAATATAGTTAGAGGTTACACATGGAGTTTGATACCTCCACAAATACCATAATATCAACACTCCCTCCTAGATAGGGAGGTATTAACAAGTAGCATCACCATAGGCACACAGGTTATCCCATGATCACACAGATCAAGTCATGAGCATCATCATTACTATCCATTTAGCTGGCAATATCCTCCAACATTACTGGTTGACACACCAACCTAGGAATATTCAACGCTACTAGTAGTGTCCATGGAAATCTAGTAGTACTACACAGTTACTATAATTCCATCCAATAGATCACAACAATGTCAATCCATAGTAGTACACAACCACTCCTAGTAGCACACAACTACTACCTAGTGAAACACAATCACTACCAGTGGAACACATCCACCACAATAATACATAGCTACTGTCCAGATACATACAGTCTCCACTGCAATCAACTATTAGCTACACAAGCTATCATCATGCAATACAAAAAACTCCTGGAATAAAATCATATCATCATCTGCATCATATTTCGAGGCCGTACTCCATTTGAGTAATTGGGCATGATGCTGAATAAGTCAAGTGTTGAACTCAACGCACTCAAAAGAGTGTCTCGCATGCGTCATCCACTCTACAAAGTGATACATAGACCATTCTTCTAATCCAAACATACGTCTTAGAAGAATATCTGTCCCAACAAATGTTGAAATCCTTGCAATGGGATACAAGGACCATTATTCTAATCCGAACATACATTGTAGAAGAAAGTCAGTCCTCCCAGATGCTGAAAGCCATGCCATGGGATATAGAGACCATTCCTTTATGAATGTCGGTCTCAAACTATTTTTGAATCGGGTCACCATATGTACCATAGAGATCAATCTCTACCCATATGTGCCTTAGAAAATATCAGTCCCATATCAACCACCCTAATTGGGACGCCATGTCGGTAGGGGGCAGACTATTCAACCTGATCGGGCCATTAAATGTGCCACAGGAGAATATCGGCCCTGAACCATTTTCCTAACCAGGCCACAATATGTTCCTTAGTAAAATACCAATCCTTGATATATCAACAATATGTCAAGACTCAACTTGGACCATTCTCCAAAAGGATAATCTTTGTCCACCAACAATCTGTTTTTCCTTGACCATTCTCTGCCTAGAGAATGTCTATCCACCAACACACTAACTATCCATGATTCCATATATCAACACTCCCTCCCAACCAAGGAAGTCATNGCCTAGACTCATATATAGCACGACGTTAACATAAATAAGGTTGGCCCAAAATAAAATTACAAACTTTGAGAGGAGAAACATCACACAATACCCCATCTTTGAAGGGCTTGATGTCGTATGACATGTGACACTATTGGTTGACTCAGAGATCGATTCCTTGGTGGAGCCATCTAATGGTGTAGGGATGTGGGTGTGATGTTGTCAGTAGGTCTAGCCGCTTGATGACCTTTTCTGAGATGAGGTTCCTCTGGATATTGCTATCAATGATGAAGTTTATTGAGGTGCCTTTCACCCACATCTGTGAATGAAAAAGGTGCTCTTCTTCCTCTGGCTCGTCTAGTTCACCGGGTTGGAGATTGGTGGTAGAAACGGTGGCACCGGGTTCCACGTTAGTGTTCCATCTCCCCATTCTGGTTCTGACACAAATTTGGAACCCACATATGATTCATAACCTTTCACCTTAGCCACCAACGATTGCTTTGAGAGGCAATCAACAGTGTTATGCCAGGGGCTCTTATGGAAGTCGCACCACTTCTCGGTATCTTTCTTTGTCTTTTTGGTGTCCTTGTTTGCTTGCGGCTTGGATTGGTTGTCCTAATTCTATCCATATTTTCTCTATCCTTTGTTCTATGGGTTGGGTCCGCCCTTTCTTTACTTTGCTTTGACGGGTTCCCAGGCCCAAATTGTTGCGTCTTTTGTTTAAGCTTCTGCTTGATTTTGATGACATATCGATAGGTTGTGACCAAGGATGAGATGTCCATAAACTCCATTTCGGCGTATATGTATTTATGCAGACCACTACGATACTTGAGCACAATATGTCGCTTAGAATATTTGATACCCATCTTGGTGCGCAAGGTATGGAAGATATTTGTGAACTCTGGCACTGCTTGGTCTCTTTCTTGCCATAGTGTGGTCCATTTTGTATACAAGTCATCATAACTTCTGACATGGTAGTATTGTTCCTTAATAGAATCCCTAAAGGACTCCTAGGTGATTGCAATCATAAATAATGAGGGTTCCTCTGTTTGCTTTTTCTCACATAAAGTTTCCCACCAATCTTTGACGCGAGGAATGGCTTTGAGGAGTGCAAAACTAATCTTTCCTCTATTTGAAAAGTTATGGATAGAAAAATACCCTTATAGTAGATTCAACCATTTGTCTACAACATCTGCATCTATTTTACCCTCAAATGTAAGAATATCAAAGTTGTTTTTTACCTTTCAAGGGGGGGTGCCTCTGCTTGAGGAAGATGCATCACCTGCTGGTAGTCGTCGAAGGATTTGCACAAAACTATCCATCATGTCATTCCTCTATTGCATGATGGATTCCTTGAGAAACATTTTGAAAGGATCTCATGTCCCATCGTATATATGTTCTCCCACCATGAGAGGTTGCTTGGGCATGTGAGATATTTTGTCTTCAAGAGAAACAAGCTCGAGACCTAATTCTTTGTACATTGACCTCATTGGGGACATGCATTAAGAATGACAAGGAGCAGACTGCTCTGATACCACTGATCCAAATTTTATGAGAATAATGAAATGAATATAGATTATTAAAATATGCTTAACAAAAAATAACAGAGATACAATAAAATTGGTTTCTATTCAATAAGGAAATAAGCTGAAATTGTAAAATGTAGCGGAAAACAAGATGGTTGGAATGGTGGCAGCTTATCTCTGAGAATAGATGCAACGGTTGCTCTCATTCACAAGAAGATGAGTACAACGAGTCTTTGAAGGCATTTTTACAATAAACATGAATTCCAAAATCCTATACATCCAAAAACCTAACCCTAGGATATGAAGCGCCAAAAGTCATGTGGGCCCTGTTGGGGTAAGTTAGTACATCAACTTCCCGGGGTCGTAACTTTTGCATGCGATCTCTGTTTTAGGCACACGATAGCCTGTTGTAAAGGTGTATTCGAGGAATACACATGTTGTCATCAGACTTCAAATTATATAATATTTTCACTGTGGCGATCCCTAAAAATGTTGTTTAGGGCCTCAAAACGGCCCCGGAAGTCGGGGACCCGAAAACTAGGAAAAAAAATGCCAAATTGGAAAAATGGATAAATGAACCAGTTGGAATAGGTGGGAGGCCACTGAAATCCATATGTATTAGAGAATGTGATATCATACTTAAGTTGCAATTGAGTTTTTGGCAAGAGATTCGAGAAAGGGAATAAATCTATAGTATGGGTAAGGAGTGAACTCGCACTGCAACATAACGACTAGGCAGGGTTGGGATGATATTACTATTGCATATTTTGTAGCACAGTACGTAGTTGTAAGAAGATATGATTGAATAATATAAGAATCCAACCATTTTGGATGTATCCCAAGTAGGGTGAACCACGTACTGTGTGTTATGGTGTTTATATTATTTCATGGTTTATGCTGAATGAATGGATCATATATGATGTTGTAATGTTGCGCATAGATTATAATTTATGAAATGATAACTATTAACTATGAATATTGCGCATGTAAGTAAAGGGTCTAAATGATGCCTTGCTTCCCCTTAGTACTATAGAACCTTGGTTCCTGCGTCCCTTGTAGATGCCTCAGTTGATACTTCACTTGCTCTGCAAGTGATATTGCAAGGGTCAGTGTTTAAGCGTTTTGTTTTTTGCGTGCCAACACCCATCCTATCGCCCTAAAATATAAGTGTAGACTCACTGTCACTACCACTGATCAACCTATAACTGCCACTATCACCGATACATCAACCAACCTGTCACTGTCACATCAACCAACCTATCACTGTCACATCAACCAACCTGTCACTGTCACTATCACATCAACCAAACTGTAATTGTCACTGATATGCCATCATCAACCAGATCCACTCACATGGATACCAAAACCATCATCAAACCATGTACATCAACCATCAACCATGTACATCAACTTATACCATACCATGTGTTGGATTACTGAGAGGAGGGTGAATCAGTATGGACAAAATTAGTACTTTTAATCACAATATAAAGCCTCCAATAAATATCATGAGCATTCAATATATCATCAACACCATAATTCAATGCAAAGACATCACATAAACACAGTACACCATAATTTTACGTGGAAACCCAATGCGGGAGAAAACCACAAAATGCTTTACTTATTTATCAAAGAGTACATTCACTGGAAGCACCAGCTTCCTATTTCTCTAGCTACAATTGGAAGGAGGCTCAAAACCCCTATTTAAAGGCTGCAACCTGAAAGAATCTCCAAGTTCCCAATTTACTGGCTCCAACTAGAAGGAGTATACAACCCCCTTTCCTTGCCCCGTCCAACCGCCCATAAATATAAATGTAGACCAATTGGTCACTAACTCTGTCACTGATAATTGATAACATGTTGTTGCTATTTTGATACTTCTATTGTTGCTATTGTTTTTGATATCTCATCAAAACTAAAACCACATATACCTCATACCAATATCCACAAGAGAGTTTTTCCAAATCAAATGCTTATGAATCACTAAGACATACTTGTTCCTAATTTCTCTAGAACACTCAACCTAACATACACATGAAGACATACCTTCAATCCCGTAGCAGACTTGAGTTTTATATCCCTAATCTTCAACAATATTTCCTCACAGGTCTGCAACCCTATACACTGTCTACTCACAAGTATCCATGCTCTTCCCCACTGCATCATGTAGATGTACATGTTAAAATATTCAATGTGCTCATTTAATCATAGACAATATCACAATATTTTCACCCAACCATAGGCACACATCCACCCCTGAGCACCGTAAACTTTGACAGATAGAATGATTATGGAAGTAGCACTAGACCCAAAAAATAACCAAGAGAGAGGGCACCTCTCTCTCAAATATAGCACACCAAGCATAAAGTCCAAAACAAGAAACCAATACCAATACCCAGTTGTAGTAGATGCAACTACACTCCTCTAGACTTGCACACCGCTTGACTTGAGTGTGAGTGTGTGCCAAAATGAACTCAAGTGCCCTCTATTCATTGTGTTCTTTGTCAACTATCAAGGCCAACTTCTTTTTCTAGAGGCTAATACTTTAATATTACTTATTTTATTGATCCAACATCACTTCTAGGGTTTCTACACATTTGTTTAGGGTTTCTCTAGCTTATGGAATATTCTAATATAGTTAGAGGTTACACATGGAGTTTGATACCTCCACAAATACCATAATATCAACACTCCCTCCTAGATAGGGAGGTATTAACAAGTAGCATCACCATAGGCACACAGGTTATCCCATGATCACACAGATCAAGTCATGAGCATCATCATTACTATCCATTTAGCTGGCAATATCCTCCAACATTACTGGTTGACACACCAACCTAGGAATATTCAACGCTACTAGTAGTGTCCATGGAAATCTAGTAGTACTACACAGTTACTATAATTCCATCCAATAGATCACAACAATGTCAATCCATAGTAGTACACAACCACTCCTAGTAGCACACAACTACTACCTAGTGAAACACAATCACTACCAGTGGAACACATCCACCACAATAATACATAGCTACTGTCCAGATACATACAGTCTCCACTGCAATCAACTATTAGCTACACAAGCTATCATCATGCAATACAAAAAACTCCTGGAATAAAATCATATCATCATCTGCATCATATTTCGAGGCCGTACTCCATTTGAGTAATTGGGCATGATGCTGAATAAGTCAAGTGTTGAACTCAACGCACTCAAAAGAGTGTCTCGCATGCGTCATCCACTCTACAAAGTGATACATAGACCATTCTTCTAATCCAAACATACGTCTTAGAAGAATATCTGTCCCAACAAATGTTGAAATCCTTGCAATGGGATACAAGGACCATTATTCTAATCCGAACATACATTGTAGAAGAAAGTCAGTCCTCCCAGATGCTGAAAGCCATGCCATGGGATATAGAGACCATTCCTTTATGAATGTCGGTCTCAAACTATTTTTGAATCGGGTCACCATATGTACCATAGAGATCAATCTCTACCCATATGTGCCTTAGAAAATATCAGTCCCATATCAACCACCCTAATTGGGACGCCATGTCGGTAGGGGGCAGACTATTCAACCTGATCGGGCCATTAAATGTGCCACAGGAGAATATCGGCCCTGAACCATTTTCCTAACCAGGCCACAATATGTTCCTTAGTAAAATACCAATCCTTGATATATCAACAATATGTCAAGACTCAACTTGGACCATTCTCCAAAAGGATAATCTTTGTCCACCAACAATCTGTTTTTCCTTGACCATTCTCTGCCTAGAGAATGTCTATCCACCAACACACTAACTATCCATGATTCCATATATCAACACTCCCTCCCAACCAAGGAAGTCATCTCTTCCCTTTAAACCAAGGGATAAATCTCCACGAATCCCAGATTGTTCCTAAAGTATGCAAACTTTATCTTGGACAGAGGCTTTGTCAAAATATCAATTATCTGATCATCGGTGGAGATGTACTGAAGAATCACTTATTTTTTCTAAACGAAGATAGTAGTATTTGATCTCAATGTTCTTCAACCTATCATGGAACACTAGGTTCTCTAAAATATTCACACAACTACAATATATCACAGTCGAATCCAACACTTGATAAAATAGTCGAGAAACCAACTTACAAAGTCATACTGATTCCAAGCATCACAAGCTATAATATACTCTGCTTCTGCAGTGTTGAGTGCAACATAATTCTGTTTCCTTCTAGCCCATGATATCACAGTAGAGCCCAAACTAAAACATATACCAGAAGTACTCTTTCTTTCATCTGCACTTCCTTCGCAAACTGAATTAGTAAATCCATGCAGCTGTATATCACTATTTGNTCGAGACCTAATTCTTTGTACATTGACCTCATTGGGGACATGCATTAAGAATGACAAGGAGCAGACTGCTCTGATACCACTGATCCAAATTTTATGAGAATAATGAAATGAATATAGATTATTAAAATATGCTTAACAAAAAATAACAGAGATACAATAAAATTGGTTTCTATTCAATAAGGAAATAAGCTGAAATTGTAAAATGTAGCGGAAAACAAGATGGTTGGAATGGTGGCAGCTTATCTCTGAGAATAGATGCAACGGTTGCTCTCATTCACAAGAAGATGAGTACAACGAGTCTTTGAAGGCATTTTTACAATAAACATGAATTCCAAAATCCTATACATCCAAAAACCTAACCCTAGGATATGAAGCGCCAAAAGTCATGTGGGCCCTGTTGGGGTAAGTTAGTACATCAACTTCCCGGGGTCGTAACTTTTGCATGCGATCTCTGTTTTAGGCACACGATAGCCTGTTGTAAAGGTGTATTCGAGGAATACACATGTTGTCATCAGACTTCAAATTATATAATATTTTCACTGTGGCGATCCCTAAAAATGTTGTTTAGGGCCTCAAAACGGCCCCGGAAGTCGGGGACCCGAAAACTAGGAAAAAAAATGCCAAATTGGAAAAATGGATAAATGAACCAGTTGGAATAGGTGGGAGGCCACTGAAATCCATATGTATTAGAGAATGTGATATCATACTTAAGTTGCAATTGAGTTTTTGGCAAGAGATTCGAGAAAGGGAATAAATCTATAGTATGGGTAAGGAGTGAACTCGCACTGCAACATAACGACTAGGCAGGGTTGGGATGATATTACTATTGCATATTTTGTAGCACAGTACGTAGTTGTAAGAAGATATGATTGAATAATATAAGAATCCAACCATTTTGGATGTATCCCAAGTAGGGTGAACCACGTACTGTGTGTTATGGTGTTTATATTATTTCATGGTTTATGCTGAATGAATGGATCATATATGATGTTGTAATGTTGCGCATAGATTATAATTTATGAAATGATAACTATTAACTATGAATATTGCGCATGTAAGTAAAGGGTCTAAATGATGCCTTGCTTCCCCTTAGTACTATAGAACCTTGGTTCCTGCGTCCCTTGTAGATGCCTCAGTTGATACTTCACTTGCTCTGCAAGTGATATTGCAAGGGTCAGTGTTTAAGCGTTTTGTTTTTTGCGTGCCAACACCCATCCTATCGCCCTAAAATATAAGTGTAGACTCACTGTCACTACCACTGATCAACCTATAACTGCCACTATCACCGATACATCAACCAACCTGTCACTGTCACATCAACCAACCTATCACTGTCACATCAACCAACCTGTCACTGTCACTATCACATCAACCAAACTGTAATTGTCACTGATATGCCATCATCAACCAGATCCACTCACATGGATACCAAAACCATCATCAAACCATGTACATCAACCATCAACCATGTACATCAACTTATACCATACCATGTGTTGGATTACTGAGAGGAGGGTGAATCAGTATGGACAAAATTAGTACTTTTAATCACAATATAAAGCCTCCAATAAATATCATGAGCATTCAATATATCATCAACACCATAATTCAATGCAAAGACATCACATAAACACAGTACACCATAATTTTACGTGGAAACCCAATGCGGGAGAAAACCACAAAATGCTTTACTTATTTATCAAAGAGTACATTCACTGGAAGCACCAGCTTCCTATTTCTCTAGCTACAATTGGAAGGAGGCTCAAAACCCCTATTTAAAGGCTGCAACCTGAAAGAATCTCCAAGTTCCCAATTTACTGGCTCCAACTAGAAGGAGTATACAACCCCCTTTCCTTGCCCCGTCCAACCGCCCATAAATATAAATGTAGACCAATTGGTCACTAACTCTGTCACTGATAATTGATAACATGTTGTTGCTATTTTGATACTTCTATTGTTGCTATTGTTTTTGATATCTCATCAAAACTAAAACCACATATACCTCATACCAATATCCACAAGAGAGTTTTTCCAAATCAAATGCTTATGAATCACTAAGACATACTTGTTCCTAATTTCTCTAGAACACTCAACCTAACATACACATGAAGACATACCTTCAATCCCGTAGCAGACTTGAGTTTTATATCCCTAATCTTCAACAATATTTCCTCACAGGTCTGCAACCCTATACACTGTCTACTCACAAGTATCCATGCTCTTCCCCACTGCATCATGTAGATGTACATGTTAAAATATTCAATGTGCTCATTTAATCATAGACAATATCACAATATTTTCACCCAACCATAGGCACACATCCACCCCTGAGCACCGTAAACTTTGACAGATAGAATGATTATGGAAGTAGCACTAGACCCAAAAAATAACCAAGAGAGAGGGCACCTCTCTCTCAAATATAGCACACCAAGCATAAAGTCCAAAACAAGAAACCAATACCAATACCCAGTTGTAGTAGATGCAACTACACTCCTCTAGACTTGCACACCGCTTGACTTGAGTGTGAGTGTGTGCCAAAATGAACTCAAGTGCCCTCTATTCATTGTGTTCTTTGTCAACTATCAAGGCCAACTTCTTTTTCTAGAGGCTAATACTTTAATATTACTTATTTTATTGATCCAACATCACTTCTAGGGTTTCTACACATTTGTTTAGGGTTTCTCTAGCTTATGGAATATTCTAATATAGTTAGAGGTTACACATGGAGTTTGATACCTCCACAAATACCATAATATCAACACTCCCTCCTAGATAGGGAGGTATTAACAAGTAGCATCACCATAGGCACACAGGTTATCCCATGATCACACAGATCAAGTCATGAGCATCATCATTACTATCCATTTAGCTGGCAATATCCTCCAACATTACTGGTTGACACACCAACCTAGGAATATTCAACGCTACTAGTAGTGTCCATGGAAATCTAGTAGTACTACACAGTTACTATAATTCCATCCAATAGATCACAACAATGTCAATCCATAGTAGTACACAACCACTCCTAGTAGCACACAACTACTACCTAGTGAAACACAATCACTACCAGTGGAACACATCCACCACAATAATACATAGCTACTGTCCAGATACATACAGTCTCCACTGCAATCAACTATTAGCTACACAAGCTATCATCATGCAATACAAAAAACTCCTGGAATAAAATCATATCATCATCTGCATCATATTTCGAGGCCGTACTCCATTTGAGTAATTGGGCATGATGCTGAATAAGTCAAGTGTTGAACTCAACGCACTCAAAAGAGTGTCTCGCATGCGTCATCCACTCTACAAAGTGATACATAGACCATTCTTCTAATCCAAACATACGTCTTAGAAGAATATCTGTCCCAACAAATGTTGAAATCCTTGCAATGGGATACAAGGACCATTATTCTAATCCGAACATACATTGTAGAAGAAAGTCAGTCCTCCCAGATGCTGAAAGCCATGCCATGGGATATAGAGACCATTCCTTTATGAATGTCGGTCTCAAACTATTTTTGAATCGGGTCACCATATGTACCATAGAGATCAATCTCTACCCATATGTGCCTTAGAAAATATCAGTCCCATATCAACCACCCTAATTGGGACGCCATGTCGGTAGGGGGCAGACTATTCAACCTGATCGGGCCATTAAATGTGCCACAGGAGAATATCGGCCCTGAACCATTTTCCTAACCAGGCCACAATATGTTCCTTAGTAAAATACCAATCCTTGATATATCAACAATATGTCAAGACTCAACTTGGACCATTCTCCAAAAGGATAATCTTTGTCCACCAACAATCTGTTTTTCCTTGACCATTCTCTGCCTAGAGAATGTCTATCCACCAACACACTAACTATCCATGATTCCATATATCAACACTCCCTCCCAACCAAGGAAGTCATATCTTCCTTTTAAACCAAGGGATAAATCTCCATGAATCCAAGATTGTTCCTAAAGTATGCAAACCTTATCTTGGACAGAGGCTTTGTCAAAATGTCAATTATCTGATCATCAGGTACTGAAAAATCACTTATTTTTTCTAAACGAAGATAGTAGTATTTGATCTCAATGTTCTTCAACCTATCATGGAACACCAGGTTCTCTAAAATATTCACACAACTACAATATATCACAGTCGAATCCAACACTTGATCAAATAGTCGATAAACCAACTTACAAAGTCATACTGATTCCAAGCATCACAAGCTATAATATACTCTGCTTCTGCAGTGTTGAGTGCAACATAATTATGTTTCCTTATAGCCCATGATATCACAGTAGAGCCCAAACTAAAACATATACCAGAAGTACTCTTTCTTTCATCTGCACTTCCTTCGTAAACTGAATTAGTAAATCCATGCAGTTGTATATCACTATTTGAGGCATATCTCAAGCCATAGTTTAGCGTCCCACGAAGATATCTCAAAATATGCTTCCCTTGCCTTAGGATGATTTCACCACACTTCTGCCATACTTCTTCCTCAATTAATCCATTGAGAAAGGCGGTCTATACATCCTTCTGATGTAAACTCCAACCCATGGAAGTTGTAAGGGATATGATGGTTCTAATAGAGATATGTCTAGAAACTAGAGAAAAAGTCTCATCATAGTCTTCTTTCTCTTGCTGGGAGAACCCTCTAGCCATGAATCTTGCCTTGTATTTATCAATACTCCCATCTACTACATGATTTATCTTGTAAACCCACTTTGAAGTGACTATAGATTTTCTTTCAGGTCTAGGCACAATTTCTCATGCATCATTTTTCATGATGGAATGATTTTCTTCCATAATAGCTTCCTTCCATTCTTTCTTCTTGACTGACATTTCACATTTGGATTATTTCTGGAGATAGCTTCTTTTGGAGTCATGCTATTCAAATGATGGGTAATTCTATTCTAAATATATATGGATGTCATAGTTGCTTCTCCCCATAGAAACATGGATAGATTATGGTCATTCATCACTGCCTTAACAGATTCTTCAATGGAACGATTCTTACTTTTTGGCACACCATTATGTTGAGGATTACGTGGGAAAATTAGCTCCCTCCTAATCCTGACTACTTTACAAAAGGAAACGATCTCCTTGAAGGTGTATTATCCTCCATTATCAGATCTTAGTGTCCCGATCTTCTTGTTTTTTAAGTTTTCCACTTCAACTGTGAATTCTTGGAACTTGCCAAATACTTCATCTTTCTTCTTTCATAGATACATTCAAGTCTTTCTTGAAAAATCATCTATGAATGTCACATATTAAAGAGATATTCCTAGAGACTTCACTGGCATAGGACCACATACATCTGAGTGTGTTAGATCCAAGATCTCCTTGGATCTATTCTCACTGCTTGGGAATGGCTTCTTAATATTCTTCGCAAGTGCACATCCTCTGGAAACTCCTTCATGTACTAATTGTAGTTCTAGTATGCCTACAACCATATGTTTTAGAGATGGAAATGATTGATAATGACACCAAGAATACCTTCTATGCCATAACTCACTAGGGTTGAGTTCATCATGTAGAAGACCTTGAACATTCTGACCTAGGATCTTATACAATCTTCCTTAACGTATCTCAATGAATCTAGCATCTTCTGTTTTTGAATATTTAGACCATACAAGAGATTTTCCATTGAAAAAGGCTATTCTATCTCCTTTGTCTTCCAAGAAAGAGATATATAATACATTCTTTTTCAAACCAAGAACATATAAAGCATTGGTAAGATGAATATTGTTACCTCATTCCATTTTTATAGAAGCTTTTATAATTCCCTTGACTGTATAAGAGTTGTTGTCTTCAAGTTCCACTTTATGAGATGTTTCCTTTTGCCTTCATGCTTACACGGTTACCTGTCATATTTCTGGAAGATCCTCTATCGATTAACCACATGGTGTCTTTATGAGGTCATGCAAGAGTTGAGTAGTAGAATAAATTTGTTTCTTCATGCTTGGATTTCTTTGAAGGCTCGTCATCATTGGCAACTAACGCATGGTGTGTTTCTTTTATATTCTTGGTTAATTTAGGACAAGCCCTTTTGTAGTGGCCATATTATTGGCATCCAAACATTGTACCTTTGACATATCTCTCTTATGATTGAATTTCTTTCTTGAACCAAATTATTTCTTACCTTCATGTCTCTTGAACTTTGTTGTATAGGCTTGATCATCCTCTTCCTTTTGAGATCTTCCTTTTGAGTTTATCCTTGTCTCTTCTTGTGCACAATAGGTCCAAATTTCTTCCATTGTTGGAAACTCCTTCCTTGTGTTCATGCTTGCAACATATGCATCCCATTATCTAGAAAGACCATTAAGTGATATATTCACAATTTCCTTTTATGGAACAACTTCTTCAATAGCTTGTAGTTGATATTTCAACTTAGAAATCCTCACAAAGTATGAGGCTACAGTGTCATCCTTAGTCATCTTTATGTCTCGAAGCTCATTCTTCAGACTCATCACTTGTCCAATATTTCTGACTACAAAAAGGTTAGTTAGGGCATCATACATCTTCATGGATGGGTCAATATTTGATATGTAGGGTATCAAGTGATATTTTATAGATTCCACAATGATACTCATGGCGTTGATGTCATTATCCTTGAACTTCTCCATTGTTGCAATATTCTGAGGTTCATCTTCTTTTCCTGCTTAAAACTGTGGTTCCACGATCTTTCCCTTCATTATATCTAGAACTTTGTTCTTGGCAAGGATGAGGGCAATCATTGTCTTCCATGCTCCGAATTTTGAAGCTCCTTCTAGCTTGTTCTCTGACTTCATAGAGTAAGTCACAACTACCTTTCGATCTGATATTTACAAGTCAAACTTTGAATTTGACTTTGACCTTGACCCAAAAATTCAACCTTGACGTTTTTGCTAGCTGAGAGTGCCAAGAGGTGCGCTAGGATAAGGCACACTAGAATGTCCAAGAATTATGCCAAACTTCTCACTTGAAGTTCCCAAAGAGTTAGGTTAGGGTTTGCTATAGCTGCAAAATCAAAAACCCTTGCTGCAGTTGCAACTGGTTCCACAATGATCTTAACAAGGAATTGCCACTCTACCTTCCAGTGGTTAGACTGTCCTAAAGGTGGTGTAGGCCCATAACCTGTTAAAATAGTCAATGTGATCGTTTAACCATTGACAATATCACAATATTGTCACCCAACTATTAGTAACATTTCTCATTCGAAGCACAAGAGTGATCAGGTTTGCAAGTGGTGCGATAAGCACCAAGCGTAACTCACAGAAGAAGTCTGTTTCGGGTTCAAATCAAGCGAGCGAGCAGTCTAGTTTTAGCGGTTAGGATTCATCCTAAGGAACAGATCAACGGTTGGCAGGAAATCGCAGTTAGCGAAGACGCGCCGAGGTTAGCGCAATGGATAGCGCCCATATTGTGGCGCGAGATCTAGTCACGTCGGTGTTTCGACATTCGAGAGTTCGAAGGGTGAGAGTTTCATGTTGTTCCACATCTCGAAACCCCGAACCCCGAAAGCGCCAAAATTCGGGCCCGCGGTATCACAGAGCATTCTCAGCCATCCATCCAAAGGGGACACTTGGCGCCCAATTGAGCCATCTCGGCATTTCACCCATCGCTACTCCAAGGTGCAAGGAGCAGCTCCGTCGTATTCCCGATACGCGAGGTGCCGGGAATGTCCAAGACTCAGGCCCACAACTGTTAAGATCCAAATACTTCAATACAAAATATCACAATAGATCCAAAGATATCTGAATACAATCATCACACAAGATATATGAAACCATATAGAAAACCACAACTTTATTATATCAAACCCTTGAGGTAGGGAAACACCATACAATGGATCCTATTATGGAAGGGATCCTCTCATGTTCACTTGCCTCTTCGA
>JZKD02S0246964.1:0-17887 GCA_000966675.3 Picea glauca
CAAGTCAATACCAATATCATGTAGCAATAATGCCCCAATCACCCATTTATAACATCAATGGATCCAAGACTGCATCAAAATAATGTAGGACTGTGTATGCAACATTGTAACAACAACAACAACATATAAAAGTAATATTTCCATCCTTGTGCCTCTAGTCTACAAGGGGGTCCCACATACTAGTATTATATTATTATCATAATTAAATAATAACACTTTTATCAATCCTCTGCGGGAGGAATTCATCTTTGTGATTTCAATCATCAACAAACTGGCGACTCCACAAGGAAATCTATTTCCAGCAGATTAAGAACTCAAAATGTCTAGTTTCGCAGACTAGTAACATCAGATCAAGAATATATACATCAAAATGATTATGCAACAAGGGGAAGTGAGCGGATTTAAGGGAAAAATGACTGGGAATTTGTGAATAACTCATGGAAAGTGTTACGTATGAGGGGGTTTATCCCTGTAAGCATAATCATTCAATTAATCATAGTAAAGTGTTCTTGGCTTCAAGGATAAATTTTTTCTGATATGCTCTTTTGAATCTTGAAATGGATGGAATAAAAGGAAAGTAGGAGAGGGATAAAACCAACTATCTTATAAAACAACAACTGAAGTAGATAACAATTTCAATGACGCTTTCAAGGGGAACATTGTGACAACTGTGTAACTTGTTTGTTATTGATTAACAATACTTTGTAGAATAGCGTCGTTGTGACAAAACTGATCCAACATTTTATTTTGACAAGAAATGAATTCAAATAAAAACAAATAGCAAGAAAATGACACAGCAGAAATGAAATAACAGAATTGAAATAAGCAGAAATGTAATAACAAAGATATAAAATCGAAGCAAATAAAACAACTCTAATATACTAAACATTCTATACAACGTTAAAACTTTTAAGTTGGTTCCACATAGTGTTTTAAGTGGGAACCATTAGTGCTATAGGTAAACAATCGCTCTTGTGATTCCTTTAGGATGTAAGAATTTTCTCCCAAGACAAAATCAATCTTAAAAGGACCCAACCATAATTTTTGGAACTTTGAATGCCTTCCTCTATCAGCATGAGATGAGTCCCACAACAACACCTTCTCATTGACCTTAAATTTGACAGCCTTGACACTTTTTTTGAAATATATTTTAACATTATGATGTCTTCTCTTTATATTATCCAAGGCAAACATCCTTTGCTCTTCTAAAGAAAAAATTGCATTCATTCTTTGAGAAACATCGGAGGAATTTAATTCTTCAACGTGTAGCATTAACCTTAGAGAGGAAAGTTCCATCTCGATAGGAATAATGGATTCTTGACCATAAACAAGATGGAAAGGAGTGCAACTAGTGCTCACCTTGGTGGTAGTGAAATCTGCCCAAAGGGCGTAAGTGAGGAGAGTGTGCCATTGACGAGGATTATCTTCAATGAGCCTCTTGATAATTCTTACCAGATTCATGTTGGTAGACTCGGCCTACTCATTACCTTGGGGATAATAAGATGACAAGGTAAATTTTTTAACCCCCAACTTAGCTAAAATTTGGGTCATCTTATCAGAAATAAAGGCGAGATCATTATTTGTAATAATTTCCAAACGAAGTCCAAATCTGGAAAGAATATTAGTTTCAAGAAAAGAAATCACCTGCTCATCCTGCGAATGCTTAAGCGGGACAACTTTAGTCCATTTTGTAAAGTAGTCTATAGCTATGAAGATAAAAACTTGCCCCACTGAAGATGGAGGATTAATAGGACCAATAAAGTCCAAACCCCATTTTGAAAAAGGAAAGTCAAGGAGGATAGGTTGTAAAGGCATAACAGAAAGACTTCTTTCCCACAAATGTTTGGCACTTGTCACAAGATCTCAAAAAGTTATAAGAATCACGAAAGATTGAAGTCCAATAGTACCCTTTACTGATAATCTTAAAAGCAGTGGTTTTAGCAGAAAAGTGACCTCCTAAATGAATAACAAAATTGAAGAACCATGAGTCTCTTGCAACAATTTCCGTGCTTCCTCATTGTTCACACAATGAAGTAACATACCATTGACAAATATTCTAAACAAGAAGTCTCCTATAATGACGTATCTAGAAGATTCAAGGCATAGCCTTCTTCTTTGATGAGTGTCTAAGTTATCTGGGCATCTTTTATTTTGCAAGTAATATAACCAATATTTATACCAAGGATGTTCAGACATAGGAAGGATTTGATTTTCAATGTAAAACAATGCTGATAGAGAGCTATCTTGTTCATCAATTTCTTCACTCATTTCAACATGTTGAGCTAAGTGAAGGGCTAAGTCACGTCCCTTGATAGTTTTAAAAGTCATGATGGTTAGATCATGCTCCTGAATCTTAGAAAGCCAATGTGAAAGCTTTCCTGAGAGATAATTCAGTGAGAGTAAAAACTTGACAAGAGGCAAAGGGACTTTTACCAGCGCATGCTTACCGAAGCTGAAGTGGCAAAATTTTTCAACAACTTTAACAAGAGCGAAAGCATGCTTCTTAATAAAAGAATATTTAAACTCATCATATGACAATATTTGACTCATGTAAGCCACTGGTTTTTCATTACCTTGATCATCACGTTGCAGGAGGATAGCATAAAATGCTTCCTCTATGGCATTAGTATATATCATAAATTCTTTCTCAAAATCCGGCTTCGCCAAAATCGGTGCGGAACTGATTGCTTTCTTGATTCCTTAGAAAGCATTTTTGACCTCATCTGTCCAAGAAAAGGAACGATCTTGCTTAAGGAGATTTTGAATTGGCTTGACCATTACAACAAAATCGGGAACAAACCTATGAACAAAGTTAATAACACCCCTAAAAGCTTGAACCTCCTTCTTGAAAGTAGGAGCAGGAAGATTTAAGATAACAACAATCCTTTCGGGATCAATGCTTATTCCCGAATCTGAGACGATGTGTCCAAGGAGCTTGCCCTTGGTAACGCTGAAAATAGAATTAGAAGGATTTAAAGAAATGCCAAATTTTCTGCATCGCATGAGAATCTTTCTAAGATGACCGAAATGATCTGATCGGTTTTTAGAATACAAATTTAAGTCATCAAGATAAATATGAATAATTTAACCGATCAAATCGTCAAACGCTATTTGCATAGCTCTTTGAAAAGTAACACCTGCATTAGATAAGACAAAAGGCATATGTTCATAAGCGAAAGTGCTCCAACAAGCAATAAAAGTGGTTTTAAATTTATCTGCCCTTTTCACCTTGATTTGATTATAACCAGAAAAATCGTCAAGTAAGGACATCATCTTTGACCCTGCAACTTGCTGCAAAATCATTTCCATATTAGGCAGAGGAAAATGGTCTTTAACTCTGGCCCTATTCAATGCACGAAAATAAACACATAATCTAATTTGACTTGTTGCTTTCCGAACGAGAACCAAATTAGAAACCCACTGAGAATACTTAACAGGGAAAATTATCCCAACGTTCAAGAGTTTTTCCAACTCCTTCCAAATAATTGCTTCCAGTGCAGGGTTAATGGGTCTTTGTTTTGCCTAACTGGTTTCATGACTTCCTTGATAGGGATGGCATGTTGTATAATAGTAGGATCAAAACCACGGAGATCCTCATAAGACTAAGCAAAAACATCTTGAAATTCACCAAGCAACTTAGTGAATTTCAATTTTTCTTCATCAGAATATTGGGCACATATTTTAGTGTTCTTTGGAGACTCAGGTGTTCCAATGTTCAAGGAAATGGTTTCACCCACTTTCCTTTTCGACTCCTCTTCTTTATGTTTCTCTTTGTTTCCTACATCACTCGTTAAAAATGAACTTTCTAGAGGAGTCAAGCCCTTAGAAATTTCGTTATCTTCCATTGATCTAATTTCCTTAGGCTTATAAGGTTTATTTTGAATGAAAGCACATATGCTCTCATCACTAGGGAAGACCTGTCATGAATCTATATTGTCCAGGATATGCAGACGATACAAATATTGAAAGGTGCAATCAAGTCTTTGTGGTAGAAGTTGTCGAGTAGGAGAGGCTGCAAAAACAACTAACCTGTCAACCATTGAATTCAATTCCATTTTAACATGAGTGATGTTGAAACATAGAAAGTTAGAAATAAGTGCCCAAACAGTTTGGGTGTAACATTTCATTAAATTATTTCTAGGAGAATATATCTTATGTATAAGGTTTACAACAAGTTCAGAATCCCCAAAAAATGTAAGGTGACCACAACCTAGATTATAGGCATTTTCAATGCCTAACAGTAACGCTTCAAATTCAGTGACATTGTTTGTGTAGGAAAACTCTAACATATAGGAAAAGTTATGAATTTTACCCACAAGAGAGTACAAGATAATACCAGTTCCATTTCCTTCATTGGAGCATGAGCCATCAAAGTGCATATGCCACATCCCATCCTCTATGTCGATTTGTTCCAAGGGAGTGTTGTCCTCATCAACAAAGATAGAGTACACTCCTAGGTCCTCCTCGAAATAATTCACATTAGGCTGTGGGATGCTTTCTATGTAAGGTGAGATTCTCCCCTCCCTTAAGACTGTGATGTTTTTACCATTCCGAGGAACAAATAAGTGTGTCTCGTCGAGTGAGAGGTATCCACCCATCAAAGCTTTCCAATCTCTTCCTAATATGATTAAGTAAGTACTCACTAGCATATCAATAACCTGAATATTAAGGGTTGTCCTTATTTCAGGGTGTGTGCACAAATCCAAGGTCACGCCCTTGATTTCACCTATGGTCGTTTGTTATAAACTATTATAAGAGAGCATGCTTTTGGCATTTTCATTTATACAAGACAAGACTATCTCTTCCATAATAATGTTCGACATTGCACTTGGGCCAGAATCATTGTCAATAAGAAAACAATGGGCAATCTTGTCCATAATCTTTACGAAAATATAAAACAAGGTTTTTTTTACAGGGTGCCTAAATTTATGTACACCTACTTTAGTTACAGTTGAATCCTCTTCATCTACCTCTTCAGAGAGGTTAAATACAATGGAAGCTTTTCCTTCCATAAAATTTTCAAATACTTTTGTGTCTCAGGGACGACAACCATGTCCAGGAGGGTAGCATCTGATTTTATATTAGCCAATTGATTGAGAATGTTGTATTTGGAAGAGGGAAGAAGGGAGTTAGTTCCTTGACTATCAGGAGCTTTAGAAATCTAAACAATAGCAGTTGGTGAAGATGAGCTTGGGCTTGAAGAAGTGCGAGGAGGATCATATTTACCTTTTGGAGCATAGGATTTATTCCTAGTATTTATGATCATAACATCCTCTGGCTCTGCAAAGTCTAAGACAACAATAATAGTTTCATGTCTTTTACCAAATATTTTATCTCTGGCACTCTTATTTACTTTACACGTAATTTCCTCATGGTGTTCCTCGCAAAAGTTACAACAACTACGAGGCATGATAGCTTTAGGTTGAAGGTTATTTTCATTAGGATTATTTAAAGGTGGTGAAGAAGAAGATGAGGCCCCAAGGATAAGAGAGGGGACATTTCCTTTCCACTCATACACTATCATTCGATTATTCATGTCTTTTACAAGCTATAAGAGGGCGAACATATCCATCTGTTTAACTGAGTCTCCCTTAGGAAGACCTGTTATTTCGAGCTATTCTTCATACTCTAAACAAGTATGCAGAGCGGAACCAAGGTTATCAATGGCCTTTTCCCCAAGCCTATGATGGTAGGGGGAAGGTAAAGCATTATAATAATTCATGAAAACGGCTTGGTTCTGAGGGCGAATGAGTTCATGGATTTGATTGTATAATTTGGTGAAACGCAAGTTGAAAGATTTGATAGTTTCACCATCCTTATAAGCGATGTTATTGTAATCTCACAACTGCTCGACTGGACTTTTGGATTTCTCATAGGTAGATTTGAACCAATAGACTAACTCCTCCCAAGTAGAAATAATCTTAGGAGGAAGGTCAAGGAAATCAACCACAACCTTCCCTTCAAGGGAATTCACAAATAAGCACATACACGTGTTGTCGTCTTGGATCCTATGTTGTGACAAGCATTAGAAAATGCCGCCAAGTGTTCATTCATAGTGACTGTGTTATTCCTTGAAAACCTAGGGAGATGCTCTTTGAATTTAGGAAGTGGGCGAGTAATAGGTGATAGGTTGAGAGGGGAGGAAACATGTCACAGAGTAGTTGTAGCATCTTCTTCAAACTGAAAAATCCCATACTTTTTTATCACTTTAGCGGGGTTTGTGGTAGATTGGACAGGGACTTGATGAATATACAAGCTACCAATCACTGACGAGGCTGAAGGTTTGGATGAAGAGGCACCTCCAGTGCCACCAGAGCCACCACTAGATGCCATCTTGTTAATGATAGGTAAGGGAGAGAAATATGAACTGGCTGAATCAGACAAAGTTCTCCTTAGAGTACTTTGTTGGACTAAAAAAACAATGTTTCTTCTTCATATTTATGCAATAGGATTAATCTAAGGTGATAAACCTCTTCTTCTCCTAGATATATGAGGGTTTAAGGACATGAAAAGAAGATCAAAACTATAGGAAAAAGAGAGATAAAGCTGATTCCTAGGCTGTCTTTGCCTAGCTTCCCAACCTTCTTGGACACTTATGTCTTGTTCAACTGCTGCCCATGAGCGTTCAAGCTTAACCTGGGTATTAGCGGTCTCTAAGATGGTATTAAACAATGTTAAAGCAATGTTGGTCTGATCTTTAAGACTGGGCTCAATATTGGGCTGCCTTGCAATAGGTACAATCATGAAGAAAAAAAAACAGTCAAAGAAATAATATCATAAATAAAAATATATTCAATGAAAATCAAGCTTATAATCCACCAGAGAGATATTGAAGATCTCCCTAGTATGGTCGCCAAATAAATGTCGAGGAAAATATATGAAATTATCTTACTAAATCATTTTCAGATCTTGCTTGGCTAAGGAAAGGTAGTCGGGAATGTTACCCTATGTTTATAGCCTAATTTGTTTTTTCCCAATCCATAAGTATTAATTACAAGGGTTTAGGATGATTTTTTGAATAAAAGATGGTTGCAAAAATATAACATTTTTATACAATTTTCTGAATATATCAGATTGTAAAATAAAATGTGGAGATCAAAAGAAAAAATACCAAGTTACATATGAACACATATGAGACAAAATAACAATCACTTTATTTCATTCGAAGAAATCAAAAGAATGGTTCTCTTTACAAAATCCCTGTGGGGGGCATGGACCAAGGTCAAACTTAGATATCCCCGATGAAAACCATACAAAAGGACTCTGACAAGAAGTAAAAACTAAACTTTAAAATCTGGATCAACTTGCCTTAGACTGCTGCCCACTTGACTTTGCACAATATCCTTTATCAGTCATGAAATTTAATTCATAAACAAATGAGTCTACACAGACTATCAAAGATAGATCAACATCTCTGAAAACAAGTGTCTGAATGATATGATTCAACTTTGAACCTTGTTGTCTATAATAGGACCCTACTGTCATAAAAGAGAAGTAGGCCTTTGATGAATTGAAGAATGAATGAAAATTTAACTATCTCAATATAACTTAAGAGAAAACCTTAGTATGCTTTCTCCTTCTATTCTCCTCTTGTTTTTCCTTCTCATTTGTCTTTTATGGATTCCAAATTAGTTGAAGTAGTTCAACTACCTCATTTAGTTAAGTTAACTAAAACTCAACTAAATTTTAGTTTAGGGGAAGATTTAATAATATAATAATAAAGGGTCTTTTTATTAAATGATAACTAGTAGGTGGGACCCCTTGTAACTCCCTTTAATTTCTTTAACAAAAATAAACATAATTAGACAATCAATCAAAAACATCCCTCCTTGTGGCTACCTTAATCAATTCCACAATTTGAAATTTAAATATCAATGACATCTCAAATTATATCCAAACATATAATATCCAAAACATCCAAAAATAGTTGATGTCCAAAACCTTCAGCAGTCCACTCTCCTCAATAAAACAACAATAAAACATAATCAAAAACCATATTTGCCACTTTGAGAGACAATTTTTCCTTTGTTGCTATTATCCCCTTTTAATTTCCCTGAATTAGCCTTAGGCCGTGTGGAACCTTGAGGATTGATCTCACCGATGACATGGGAACAATCAACTCTCAAGTGCATACAAGATGATACAGATTTGGCTGAATCACTTGAAGGAGAGGAGGGAGAAACAACAACTTTTCCTTTATCATGCATATGGTGGGCTTTGACTTTGAGTCTTTTGCTTGCGTGGGAGCACTGTACAGGTGAGTGTGCAGGGGCGGTCTGAACATTTGGGTTAACAGGTGGAGGAGGAGGAGGTAAAGACAAATTTGGCTAGCCACGATGGTGGGAGACTGCTGGGTGAACAATCTCCTGCCATCCGTCATTCTCAGGAACTTTAGGTTGCAAAGAAACATGTGGGGGCACATGGATACCAGAGACATGCTGGGGCTGGAATGGAGGCCTCTCTGGCCTAGGTTGGACTATCCCTTGTCCAATCCATTTGAAAGCTTGAAAGAGCTGGTTTAACTCTTGAGGATCTGCATCGAAATGTATTGAGAATCTGGGCCTTNTCCTTTAGGATGTAAGAATTTTCTCCCAAGACAAAATCAATCTTAAAAGGACCCAACCATAATTTTTGGAACTTTGAATGCCTTCCTCTATCAGCATGAGATGAGTCCCACAACAACACCTTCTCATTGACCTTAAATTTGACAGCCTTGACACTTTTTTTGAAATATATTTTAACATTATGATGTCTTCTCTTTATATTATCCAAGGCAAACATCCTTTGCTCTTCTAAAGAAAAAATTGCATTCATTCTTTGAGAAACATCGGAGGAATTTAATTCTTCAACGTGTAGCATTAACCTTAGAGAGGAAAGTTCCATCTCGATAGGAATAATGGATTCTTGACCATAAACAAGATGGAAAGGAGTGCAACTAGTGCTCACCTTGGTGGTAGTGAAATCTGCCCAAAGGGCGTAAGTGAGGAGAGTGTGCCATTGACGAGGATTATCTTCAATGAGCCTCTTGATAATTCTTACCAGATTCATGTTGGTAGACTCGGCCTACTCATTACCTTGGGGATAATAAGATGACAAGGTAAATTTTTTAACCCCCAACTTAGCTAAAATTTGGGTCATCTTATCAGAAATAAAGGCGAGATCATTATTTGTAATAATTTCCAAACGAAGTCCAAATCTGGAAAGAATATTAGTTTCAAGAAAAGAAATCACCTGCTCATCCTGCGAATGCTTAAGCGGGACAACTTTAGTCCATTTTGTAAAGTAGTCTATAGCTATGAAGATAAAAACTTGCCCCACTGAAGATGGAGGATTAATAGGACCAATAAAGTCCAAACCCCATTTTGAAAAAGGAAAGTCAAGGAGGATAGGTTGTAAAGGCATAACAGAAAGACTTCTTTCCCACAAATGTTTGGCACTTGTCACAAGATCTCAAAAAGTTATAAGAATCACGAAAGATTGAAGTCCAATAGTACCCTTTACTGATAATCTTAAAAGCAGTGGTTTTAGCAGAAAAGTGACCTCCTAAATGAATAACAAAATTGAAGAACCATGAGTCTCTTGCAACAATTTCCGTGCTTCCTCATTGTTCACACAATGAAGTAACATACCATTGACAAATATTCTAAACAAGAAGTCTCCTATAATGACGTATCTAGAAGATTCAAGGCATAGCCTTCTTCTTTGATGAGTGTCTAAGTTATCTGGGCATCTTTTATTTTGCAAGTAATATAACCAATATTTATACCAAGGATGTTCAGACATAGGAAGGATTTGATTTTCAATGTAAAACAATGCTGATAGAGAGCTATCTTGTTCATCAATTTCTTCACTCATTTCAACATGTTGAGCTAAGTGAAGGGCTAAGTCACGTCCCTTGATAGTTTTAAAAGTCATGATGGTTAGATCATGCTCCTGAATCTTAGAAAGCCAATGTGAAAGCTTTCCTGAGAGATAATTCAGTGAGAGTAAAAACTTGACAAGAGGCAAAGGGACTTTTACCAGCGCATGCTTACCGAAGCTGAAGTGGCAAAATTTTTCAACAACTTTAACAAGAGCGAAAGCATGCTTCTTAATAAAAGAATATTTAAACTCATCATATGACAATATTTGACTCATGTAAGCCACTGGTTTTTCATTACCTTGATCATCACGTTGCAGGAGGATAGCATAAAATGCTTCCTCTATGGCATTAGTATATATCATAAATTCTTTCTCAAAATCCGGCTTCGCCAAAATCGGTGCGGAACTGATTGCTTTCTTGATTCCTTAGAAAGCATTTTTGACCTCATCTGTCCAAGAAAAGGAACGATCTTGCTTAAGGAGATTTTGAATTGGCTTGACCATTACAACAAAATCGGGAACAAACCTATGAACAAAGTTAATAACACCCCTAAAAGCTTGAACCTCCTTCTTGAAAGTAGGAGCAGGAAGATTTAAGATAACAACAATCCTTTCGGGATCAATGCTTATTCCCGAATCTGAGACGATGTGTCCAAGGAGCTTGCCCTTGGTAACGCTGAAAATAGAATTAGAAGGATTTAAAGAAATGCCAAATTTTCTGCATCGCATGAGAATCTTTCTAAGATGACCGAAATGATCTGATCGGTTTTTAGAATACAAATTTAAGTCATCAAGATAAATATGAATAATTTAACCGATCAAATCGTCAAACGCTATTTGCATAGCTCTTTGAAAAGTAACACCTGCATTAGATAAGACAAAAGGCATATGTTCATAAGCGAAAGTGCTCCAACAAGCAATAAAAGTGGTTTTAAATTTATCTGCCCTTTTCACCTTGATTTGATTATAACCAGAAAAATCGTCAAGTAAGGACATCATCTTTGACCCTGCAACTTGCTGCAAAATCATTTCCATATTAGGCAGAGGAAAATGGTCTTTAACTCTGGCCCTATTCAATGCACGAAAATAAACACATAATCTAATTTGACTTGTTGCTTTCCGAACGAGAACCAAATTAGAAACCCACTGAGAATACTTAACAGGGAAAATTATCCCAACGTTCAAGAGTTTTTCCAACTCCTTCCAAATAATTGCTTCCAGTGCAGGGTTAATGGGTCTTTGTTTTGCCTAACTGGTTTCATGACTTCCTTGATAGGGATGGCATGTTGTATAATAGTAGGATCAAAACCACGGAGATCCTCATAAGACTAAGCAAAAACATCTTGAAATTCACCAAGCAACTTAGTGAATTTCAATTTTTCTTCATCAGAATATTGGGCACATATTTTAGTGTTCTTTGGAGACTCAGGTGTTCCAATGTTCAAGGAAATGGTTTCACCCACTTTCCTTTTCGACTCCTCTTCTTTATGTTTCTCTTTGTTTCCTACATCACTCGTTAAAAATGAACTTTCTAGAGGAGTCAAGCCCTTAGAAATTTCGTTATCTTCCATTGATCTAATTTCCTTAGGCTTATAAGGTTTATTTTGAATGAAAGCACATATGCTCTCATCACTAGGGAAGACCTGTCATGAATCTATATTGTCCAGGATATGCAGACGATACAAATATTGAAAGGTGCAATCAAGTCTTTGTGGTAGAAGTTGTCGAGTAGGAGAGGCTGCAAAAACAACTAACCTGTCAACCATTGAATTCAATTCCATTTTAACATGAGTGATGTTGAAACATAGAAAGTTAGAAATAAGTGCCCAAACAGTTTGGGTGTAACATTTCATTAAATTATTTCTAGGAGAATATATCTTATGTATAAGGTTTACAACAAGTTCAGAATCCCCAAAAAATGTAAGGTGACCACAACCTAGATTATAGGCATTTTCAATGCCTAACAGTAACGCTTCAAATTCAGTGACATTGTTTGTGTAGGAAAACTCTAACATATAGGAAAAGTTATGAATTTTACCCACAAGAGAGTACAAGATAATACCAGTTCCATTTCCTTCATTGGAGCATGAGCCATCAAAGTGCATATGCCACATCCCATCCTCTATGTCGATTTGTTCCAAGGGAGTGTTGTCCTCATCAACAAAGATAGAGTACACTCCTAGGTCCTCCTCGAAATAATTCACATTAGGCTGTGGGATGCTTTCTATGTAAGGTGAGATTCTCCCCTCCCTTAAGACTGTGATGTTTTTACCATTCCGAGGAACAAATAAGTGTGTCTCGTCGAGTGAGAGGTATCCACCCATCAAAGCTTTCCAATCTCTTCCTAATATGATTAAGTAAGTACTCACTAGCATATCAATAACCTGAATATTAAGGGTTGTCCTTATTTCAGGGTGTGTGCACAAATCCAAGGTCACGCCCTTGATTTCACCTATGGTCGTTTGTTATAAACTATTATAAGAGAGCATGCTTTTGGCATTTTCATTTATACAAGACAAGACTATCTCTTCCATAATAATGTTCGACATTGCACTTGGGCCAGAATCATTGTCAATAAGAAAACAATGGGCAATCTTGTCCATAATCTTTACGAAAATATAAAACAAGGTTTTTTTTACAGGGTGCCTAAATTTATGTACACCTACTTTAGTTACAGTTGAATCCTCTTCATCTACCTCTTCAGAGAGGTTAAATACAATGGAAGCTTTTCCTTCCATAAAATTTTCAAATACTTTTGTGTCTCAGGGACGACAACCATGTCCAGGAGGGTAGCATCTGATTTTATATTAGCCAATTGATTGAGAATGTTGTATTTGGAAGAGGGAAGAAGGGAGTTAGTTCCTTGACTATCAGGAGCTTTAGAAATCTAAACAATAGCAGTTGGTGAAGATGAGCTTGGGCTTGAAGAAGTGCGAGGAGGATCATATTTACCTTTTGGAGCATAGGATTTATTCCTAGTATTTATGATCATAACATCCTCTGGCTCTGCAAAGTCTAAGACAACAATAATAGTTTCATGTCTTTTACCAAATATTTTATCTCTGGCACTCTTATTTACTTTACACGTAATTTCCTCATGGTGTTCCTCGCAAAAGTTACAACAACTACGAGGCATGATAGCTTTAGGTTGAAGGTTATTTTCATTAGGATTATTTAAAGGTGGTGAAGAAGAAGATGAGGCCCCAAGGATAAGAGAGGGGACATTTCCTTTCCACTCATACACTATCATTCGATTATTCATGTCTTTTACAAGCTATAAGAGGGCGAACATATCCATCTGTTTAACTGAGTCTCCCTTAGGAAGACCTGTTATTTCGAGCTATTCTTCATACTCTAAACAAGTATGCAGAGCGGAACCAAGGTTATCAATGGCCTTTTCCCCAAGCCTATGATGGTAGGGGGAAGGTAAAGCATTATAATAATTCATGAAAACGGCTTGGTTCTGAGGGCGAATGAGTTCATGGATTTGATTGTATAATTTGGTGAAACGCAAGTTGAAAGATTTGATAGTTTCACCATCCTTATAAGCGATGTTATTGTAATCTCACAACTGCTCGACTGGACTTTTGGATTTCTCATAGGTAGATTTGAACCAATAGACTAACTCCTCCCAAGTAGAAATAATCTTAGGAGGAAGGTCAAGGAAATCAACCACAACCTTCCCTTCAAGGGAATTCACAAATAAGCACATACACGTGTTGTCGTCTTGGATCCTATGTTGTGACAAGCATTAGAAAATGCCGCCAAGTGTTCATTCATAGTGACTGTGTTATTCCTTGAAAACCTAGGGAGATGCTCTTTGAATTTAGGAAGTGGGCGAGTAATAGGTGATAGGTTGAGAGGGGAGGAAACATGTCACAGAGTAGTTGTAGCATCTTCTTCAAACTGAAAAATCCCATACTTTTTTATCACTTTAGCGGGGTTTGTGGTAGATTGGACAGGGACTTGATGAATATACAAGCTACCAATCACTGACGAGGCTGAAGGTTTGGATGAAGAGGCACCTCCAGTGCCACCAGAGCCACCACTAGATGCCATCTTGTTAATGATAGGTAAGGGAGAGAAATATGAACTGGCTGAATCAGACAAAGTTCTCCTTAGAGTACTTTGTTGGACTAAAAAAACAATGTTTCTTCTTCATATTTATGCAATAGGATTAATCTAAGGTGATAAACCTCTTCTTCTCCTAGATATATGAGGGTTTAAGGACATGAAAAGAAGATCAAAACTATAGGAAAAAGAGAGATAAAGCTGATTCCTAGGCTGTCTTTGCCTAGCTTCCCAACCTTCTTGGACACTTATGTCTTGTTCAACTGCTGCCCATGAGCGTTCAAGCTTAACCTGGGTATTAGCGGTCTCTAAGATGGTATTAAACAATGTTAAAGCAATGTTGGTCTGATCTTTAAGACTGGGCTCAATATTGGGCTGCCTTGCAATAGGTACAATCATGAAGAAAAAAAAACAGTCAAAGAAATAATATCATAAATAAAAATATATTCAATGAAAATCAAGCTTATAATCCACCAGAGAGATATTGAAGATCTCCCTAGTATGGTCGCCAAATAAATGTCGAGGAAAATATATGAAATTATCTTACTAAATCATTTTCAGATCTTGCTTGGCTAAGGAAAGGTAGTCGGGAATGTTACCCTATGTTTATAGCCTAATTTGTTTTTTCCCAATCCATAAGTATTAATTACAAGGGTTTAGGATGATTTTTTGAATAAAAGATGGTTGCAAAAATATAACATTTTTATACAATTTTCTGAATATATCAGATTGTAAAATAAAATGTGGAGATCAAAAGAAAAAATACCAAGTTACATATGAACACATATGAGACAAAATAACAATCACTTTATTTCATTCGAAGAAATCAAAAGAATGGTTCTCTTTACAAAATCCCTGTGGGGGGCATGGAACAAGGTCAAACTTAGATATCCCCGATGAAAACCATACAAAAGGACTCTGACAAGAAGTAATAACTGAACTTTAAAATCTGGATCAACTTGCCTGAGACTGCTGCCCACTTGACTCTGCACAATATCCTTTATCAGTCATGAAATTTAATTCATAAACAAATGATTCTACACAGACTATCAAAGATAGATCAACATCTCTGAAAACAAGCGTCTGAATGATATGATTCAACTTTGAACCTTGCTGTCTATAATAGGACCCTACTGTCATAAAAGAGAAGTAGGCCTTTGATGAATTTAAGAATGAATGAAAACTTAACTATCTCAATATAACTTAAGAGAAAACCTTAGTATGCTTTCTCCTTCTATTCTCCTCTTGTTGTTCCTTCTCATTTGTCTTTTATGGATTCCAAATTAGTTGAAGTAGTTCAACTACCTCATTTAGTTAAGTTAACTAAAACTCAACTAAATTTTAGTTTAGGGGAAGAATTAATAATATAATAATAAAGGGTCTTTTTATTAAATGATAACTAGTAGGTGGGACCCCTTGTAACTCCCTTTAATTTCTTTAACAAAAATAAACATAATTAGACAATCAATCAAAAACATCCCTCCTTGTGGCTACCTTAATCAATTCCACAATTTGAAATTTAAATATCAATGACATCTCAAATTATATCCAAACATATAATATCCAAAACATCCAAAAATAGTTGATGTCCAAAACCTTCAGCAGTCCACTCTCCTCAATAAAACAACAATAAAACATAATCAAAAACCATATTTGCCACTTTGAGAGACAATTTTTCCTTTGTTGCTATTATCCCCTTTTAATTTCCCTGAATTAGCCTTAGGCCGTGTGGAACCTTGAGGATTGATCTCACCGATGACATGGGAACAATCAACTCTCAAGTGCATACAAGATGATACAGATTTGGCTGAATCACTTGAAGGAGAGGAGGGAGAAACAACAACTTTTCCTTTATCATGCATATGGTGGGCTTTGACTTTGAGTCTTTTGCTTGCGTGGGAGCACTGTACAGGTGAGTGTGCAGGGGCGGTCTGAACATTTGGGTTAACAGGTGGAGGAGGAGGAGGTAAAGACAAATTTGGCTAGCCACGATGGTGGGAGACTGCTGGGTGAACAATCTCCTGCCATCCGTCATTCTCAGGAACTTTAGGTTGCAAAGAAACATGTGGGGGCACATGGATACCAGAGACATGCTGGGGCTGGAATGGAGGCCTCTCTGGCCTAGGTTGGACTATCCCTTGTCCAATCCATTTGAAAGCTTGAAAGAGCTGGTTTAACTCTTGAGGATCTGCATCGAAATGTATTGAGAATCTGGGCCTTSTAGGCCCTCTGTTCCAATTCCCTCTGCCCCTATTATTTTGGCCATGACTTCCTCTGCTGAAGAAGCTCATCTTKTATSCAACAACTATTAGCAAATAACTTCTTAAACATACCATACATGACATTMTCTTAATATGAAACAAAGTTTGGCTCAACAATCACATCAGACCCATGCAATCCAATCCATAATATTCATTTAATAATTGTCAATGAGCAGGGGGTGAAGTAGGGTTTAGGGGTATATGAGGGGATTGTATTGAGCGAAAAAGTGATATCATGACCGGGAGTAAGAACACGATTACTTCTCAACAATTCATTAAACAATTGACTGTGTAACAATAACCAAAACATATTAGCTGTCATCTATCTTTGTGTATTTTTTAATCGTTGTCATATATAGTTTTAATTTAATTTTAATGAAAAGGGATTGCAAAATGAATTTGGGATCGTGAGAGGATTTGTAATGAGCGAAAAAGTGAAAAAATGAGAGGGAATTAAATGAATACCGTTCATTAAATAAATTAACTCAATCCATTATTATAACTCTGTTCAAATTTAATTAAAAAAGCATCCACTTCAAGACCAAAACATTCACTGTTTCTCAATTGCATCAAACTGTTTTTGTCTCAATAACAATTTAATTTCCCCAAAAATCCTCAATTTATATCAGTCTGTATATTATAACTTATATAAAAATTTCCAATTCAACAACACTATATATACTAATGTTGATCCCTTTCGTTTTTAAAACAAACGAAATATGCACAACAATCATGGATCAACAACAATAGTGAACCCCAAAACATAACCCCGAGCTTAATCTCTGTGCACACACACACACACACACACACACACACACACACACACACACATATTTAAAACAATTGATAGTTTGCGCGATGATTTCCATATGACGTATGAAGAGAAGAAAACTAAATGATACACATTAATCTCTGTTATCTATGCCATAACATTCATCTTTGGTAATGAAACAATAATACACCCAAGATAATAATCAATAGTTACTGTCTTCTAATAAACAATCGGGCCCTATTTAAATATACACAATTGCCTTTAAAAATCATGGACAAACTTAAAAGCATACCCAATGATACACATGTCTTCAATCATATCATCGACAAAATCTAAAATTGACAACAACAATCAATCTCCCAAAAAAATGGAACCCCGAGCTTGTTCTCTGTGTGAAATAATATATACAAATTTCCTTTTAAAGGGAATGAGCCACACAACTATATCATGTATGAAGAGAATAGAGTGGTATTGACACACAAGCACCTCTTTTAAACTTGACAGAACCATGATCGGGCTTGGTGCAACTCATACATGGGTCTTCTTATTTTTAAATGCAATCAAGATCATGTCGGATTAAACACAATAATTGAGACCATAAAGAAAAAGGACAACTCTTGGCTGTATGTAACCACATATTTTCTTTCTTCTTTGTTCGAACAAATTCATCACAAAAAGACCACACAGAGACTCGACCAAGAGGATGGGTTTATAAACGAGAGAGCGCGTGTCTTTAAACTTCCATAATCATTAAACTGCTAACCCAAAGATTGACAAACCCTAGAAGGTGCCCGAGGAGGTAGAGACTGTTAAGGTTTAAGCTATTATTAGAGTTCTTTGCATTTCAATAGACAAAAATAGCATAAGATAGGATCACTGAGAAATACACAATCACAAGAGACACATCATTTATCCTGGGAAA
>JZKD02S0246997.1:0-21147 GCA_000966675.3 Picea glauca
AATGAGGTCTCAAGGTCGATTCTCACCCCGATTTACCCGGAGGGCGTGCTTGCGGGCGGTGCGTTTCTCCCTAGGGGTTATAAGGCAGCCGGCAGGATTCGACCCCGTGTCACGCAAGTACGATACTGCCGTTGTTACCGATTCCCCTAGTTACAAAAAAAATAAAATAAAAAGCATTGCATCCTTAATTTACACATTAATTGACACTAAAAATAGAGAAAAATAAAGTCGACCTTTACGTATAATATGTGACGAATTATATTACATACCTTAGGATATGTGTTAGACAAGTTTTTGACAAACCATTCAATACCTTCAAGTTCACCAACAACATTATAACAGATAGAATATTTTCTTGAGCCTTCATAAAGGGGTTGTTCTGCATTCTCAAGCAAAGGTACATCATAAATATCATTATTGTTTTCCTCATTAATATGAGCAAAGATGTCCTAGATCAATCAATTTGTCCCATCATCGAGCTCAACAATATTATTGGTGTCATCTTCTTCCATAGGATTGATGTGATCTTCAATATGCATACCATCTTCCACATCTTGTACAATAGTATTTCTACTACTAGTTGGCAGATATTTCTCCGGCGAAAAACACCTAGGAGGATTTATCTTTACAATTACAAACAATCGATAACATTAGTGTATATAACAAAACTTAAAACAATTATTTATTTATAAATAGAATCAATACAAAGACATATATAATGAATAACTTACCATGGGACGAAATGCATGCCCTCCTTCACAATGCCCATATGTAAAACAATGTTTTTCAACGGTTTTCCTTACAACTCTTCTTATTTTCAAGCCCCTACATTCATAGCAAGGGAAATAACATTTCCCATCAGTACCGACGAGTACCTCCCATGCAGCCCTTAACATAGCAACCGTCCTTTCACTCTCTTCAGGTGTTGGCATTGGGATTTCCAATATTAATTACAACAAAATCCACTTAAGCAATATAAGTACAATGATATATGAATTATATATTCTAATTACAATACAMATATCAATTTTTGTCATAGATTTATCAAAGGTTTATAACAGTAATCAACAAATCAAAACCATAMATTTTTACCACATAAGTTCCAAAGCTTCACTATAAGCAAGTAATAAAATCAAACAATAAAAGAGAACTACACCAAGACAAATTGTATAATAATTAAACRAAATTGAGTAGACATGTTCATACCTATATATTTCATAGGGAAAAAATTGTGTCCCCAAATGAAAGAGGCTCTAAGGGTTAGGGATCCAATCTCGATATTTAAAAAAGAGACAAAGTAATATTAAAAATTTGTAACTTTCAAAGTACAAAATTAGAGCTATTCAAATCAAGAATTGGATTTGAGGCAAGTCATGCATAGCAAAAAGACTAATAAATCATGCAACAAACAATGACCATAAAAAGCTTTTATAACCATCACACCTACAACAAAATTGTCGAAACCACTAACCTTCGTCGATCTTCTGATGAATGTTGACTATGTCAAAGTTGACCAAATCAATGAAGCCAATGATCATTAAACCATTTTCAAATGGGTAGCTGGAATCCTCTATGTTCGTTGATAGATCGACGAACTGTCTTCTAGGTTCATCGAACGAGCGATGAAGATATATGTTCGTCGAAAGTTCGATTTTATTGGGGTGCCCAAAAAAAAAGAGATTAAAATTTGAATAATTTGTGATGATATGATTGAATTTATTCTTATCGTTGAAAAGTTTTGTCGAATTAAAACCCCATATGTAGTAGTGATAGTGTGGAAAGGAGTGTTGGGTCCACCAAAGTCAATTATGACCTTCCATTAGTACATTAATACCCTAGAAATGTGTATACAATGTTTTTTTTCATTGAGGGGAGATCTCTTAGAATGAGCTATTGTGCGTTGTAGAAGTGTGTTTTTGTGAATCGCTTGAAGATCACGCTCTTATAGGAAAATTCATGCCAGATTAACACTACAAGGGATTTTGCCGCCATGTGATCCTTGGACAATTGTTGAGTTTCGATAACTGACGAAGGATGTGGTAGGTAGTAAGTTTGCCTTACGTGATCAATGAATGAGTGAATAATCCACGATAAGTTGTTGCTAGTTGCAGTGATATTTGCACAAGGTTGTTTTGTAATGGATGTTGAATAGAGAAGACCCTGATGTGCAAATGAGATAATAGAAAAAATGGTGATGGTGGAGTCACTATGGGGTTAAGTGCAAGGGTTTTGTTCGGGATGAAGCTCTTCTTTATGAGTACGTGGATTGTGCACATGAAGTGACATGGATTGGCCTCAATGAGATTTGTCGGCAAAGAGAAGAATGCACACAAAGTGTTTGACATCATGTCTTAATGGGATGATTAGGCATGCATACCATTGGTAACTTAACGATAAAGTCTAGACATAGACCTAGGGGATATGAGGGAGCATGCAGGATTTCTGGATACCATATTTATAAATTGTGAGGGGGGTAGGGCCTTGAGGTGAGAAATGCAAACTCAATTGGCCAGATTTGGTCATTGGAAACCACAAGTCAATTTTAAAGGGGGGAATGTACGATAAACTTGACTGGATGAAAGAGTCAAAGTTGTTAGGTCAACAATAATGGTTTTAGACACATGGTATTGGTGACCCGTGGGATTTAGGCCATGGTATTTTATGTAATGAAGCCTTTAAATAGGCTTAGGAGACTCCATTGTAATGTGCCAGGACATGAGCGGTGAAGGCTCACTTGGTCAGGTTTGGTCAAGGAACCAATAGATCTATTGGTTGGTTTTTCCTAGTTTGGGTTTTCCAAGATAAATCACATGTCTTATGTGTTGTTTCTATGTTTTGGTTGATTATTTTTATCTCTCATGTTTTATTTTTCTTTTAATTGGAAGCTTCCATGTGCTCTTTCTGCGTGGAACCACTTGGTTGCCCTTTCTTGTGTCTTATGTTTTCCAGATACTGTGCTTGTACACATGCCTCATTCATTTTCCTTGGCTTCAAAATCATCACTTGATTTCATACATGTCTATATAGCCCCCCCAGATACTTGAGTACATCTTGGTTCTTGGGAGAGGTACCCAATATGATGGCCATGTTTTTGAACTCAATGGTGTACTCTTGTACACTCTGCCCTTTCTTGTACCTGAAGTAGTGCCACCAGATCCATTGGTCCTCTACATACTTGATAAGGTTGAATTAGGAATTGATGAGGGTTTTGAAGTCCTCCCACCTAGTTATTGGGGGGTCACCCTTTGACCTAAGTGTTTCCATATGGATTTCCCACTAGGTTAAATCATGGCCCTCTAGCTTCAACCTAGAAAATGATATATTTTGTTCTTCATCTATATGGTGAAGACTAAAATAAACTTCTAGTTGTTGCAACCAATGATTTAGTTTTAATACATGGATCTCACCTTGGTATGGATTTATGTCCACTTTTGCTTCCATCTTGAATAAAGACTATGAAGGGTTTATGGTACTGGAACTTGACTTCTCTTTCTCAGGTTCTTTCTGTGACTCCTTTTTTGTGTCTTCATTATCCCCCGACTTCCCATCTAATCTGATCTGTGAGTTTGAGCCTCCAACTTCTTTGAACGATCTGAGCTTGCTTGTTAGAGCCGCCATGAGGAGGGACATATTGTGATATATATGAGCGATTTTTTCTTCCATCCTCAAAAATATCTCCTCTATTTGATCTCGAGGGTTGTTATGAATAGACTCATTGACCATGACTAGGGTTTTATGACTTTCCTCTTAAACTATTTCTTGGATCCCTGCAAATTTCCACAAATACCCCAAGAAAACCTGCTTTGATACCAATATGATCTATAAATTGTTGTGGATATTCCACTGGAAAGTTCATCACAACCTTCTTTGATACCAATAGGCCTACCCTCAACCAAGCACAATAACGACTGTGTATTTATGTTTGTTGATCAATTCTCTAAGATGGCCATGTTGGCACCCTAAAAGAAGAGTATCACAACAGAAGCCATTGCTAAGCTCTTCTTTTAGTATGTTTGGGTTCATTTTGGGCTAAGAAAAACCATTGTTTTAGATAAGGATAGTAGGTTCATGAGTTCTTTTTGGTCTATCCTGTGGTGAATGATTGACACCAAGATGACCAAATCAATTGTCTTTGACGCTCAAATCGATCGATAAACAAAGGTAGTCAATAATTGTTTGTGAATACCCTCAAAATGTACAATTTTAAGCATCCACATACATGGGATGAGATCATTCCTTATGTTCAACATAGCTACAATAGAGCCCATCACAAATCTATGCTTGGGGCTCCGACCATTGGTCCTAATAGACGTAGCTCTACCCATTGTATCTTAAGAGGAAGAGTCCTACCATGCTCGGACTAAGATAGATAGAGAAACCAAATTTGTTGAATAGATCTAGCATATCATATAATAAGTTCATGATATTTTGCAAAAATCTAATGCCAAGTGTTACTACCTAAACTAGCACCCTTGTGAAAAGTCCCAACACATGTGCTAACTTGGGGCAACAAGATGGGAAGTGCACCATTGTCAGAAGCCAAGGGGGGTATCCCTATTTATGAAAGTAAACCTCTTTGAGTGAATTAATTACCACGCCATCTTATGATTTACTTCAAAGAATCGATGAAATAATAACAACTAGATGCTCAAGGATTCCAATAAGTGAGTAAATGCTTCAAAGATAACAAATTAGAAACAATAGAATGAACTACGAATATATCTACTTCAGAATGAGGATTAGGAGCTAGTGGATGCGTGTGTGTGTGCCAATATGATATGAAAGATAAATAGTATAAACCACTTCAGATTTGGAATTTAAACGACTGACACTCAACAAGTGAAACTCCAAAGATACAAGCACCACTTTTAAGCTACTTTAGGGAATAAGAGTGTAATCAACTAGCATAAATCAATGGTGCAATGTGTGATTTGACTACCAAATCATTATATGCTAAGATAGTACAAGATTAACGCTGTCCACAACTTATGAATTAACTGTTTGATCAAATAAAGCATGAATTTCAAATTTAGAGCATAGAAAATACCATCCAAGAGAGAGATTATGCACTAGAAAGCAAGACGTATTAGATGTTTCCACTTGGGAAAGAGATATGATATGCAACAACATCCAAACAAGTGTTAGAACCAAGTTCTAAAGAAAGATGACAATGAAATAAAGAATAACTTGAGAAATGAATGAGAAATTCAATTCTTACAAACATTCTCATACAAGCTACCACCAAACAAACTCCAAAGGTTCTACAAAATGTGTAAACTGATGTAATGCTATAACACGGATTACCTCATAAATTGTACACATTTATCTCTATGTGTAACAAGAATAATTAATTAGCTTATCATAACACCAAAAACGTTGTCATTCATTCCTTTGAGCCCATATAGTCCCTCGTGTTGTAACTTGGCTCTGATACCAATTTGAAACGTACCTTCATTCTTAATATCAAAAGTAGGGTTTATTGGTTTAACATTTCATTGATGGAAACGATATGTAAATCAAAATACAACACATTAATACTATTTACAACATAAAAAACCTTCTTCTTAATTACTATAATATAGTTAGGCATTACACCAATCAACATAAAGTCAAGCTTTCCATATTTAAATGCAAGGTCTAGATTGTAGTTTCTCTAGACAACTCAAGTTGAAGACCTCAACTTAATTAGAACTATTACTTCACAATTTGCCACATAATAACTTTTCATTATGGTGACACTTAAGCACATATAGCATAACCAAATTACAATATGCATAAGCATAGGATTCACATATTGACTCTATTTAAAAAATTCATCAACCATCTCAACTCATCAATTCCCTGGAATCTCTTAGATGGAAGTCTTGTTCTCTCCAAAAGAGGACAACCCTAGGGTTTAGGGTTAAGGTCCTTAAGTGCATGCATATAACACCTTATCCCTTGATTAGAAGTGTGATTCCATGATCATTAGGGTCATATTAAACATAAGGTTTTTTTTTTTTAATCTACATGCTTCTTGCCCCATTATTCACTAATAAATGGTTATACATAATGGCATAAAGCCTTATAAAAAATAGGATCTCATAGTGTTGAGGCCAAAACATGATACAATCCATCATACAATATAGATAAATACATCGTAATAATCTTCAAAATTATTAACAATAGTTCCACAATAATCTATGCATAACTTTCATATAATTTAAGGGTATGTGGGATATAGCCTCCTTCTTATTTCAAGAGACCAATATAAGAGTAAATATGGTTCAAATCAATCAATAACCATCTCATTTAATCCCTTAAAAATATTCACATCAAATGCCAAAACTTTTCATATACAACAAACACAAATTGTCTTTGGTATGGGGGATTTGAGTGGCCCTTCTTGACCTGATTGTATTTTTATTTTTTGGGGAATGAAATGGATGAATATAACTATAAAATTTGGAGATCATTTGGATATTGATTTCATCTACTTGTTAAAATTTGAATGCCAACAAACACAACATGGCCAAGTTATAGTAGAATTTCATCTACAACCATTTTGTGTTTTTAGGGGGTCATACTAGCAAATATGAAGCTGATTTTTTGTGATCATGTATACATTGATATCAGCTACCTTATGTTAAAATTTGAATTCCAATGGACACTGTATGGCCAAGTTAAAGTAGAATTTAATCCACAACCATTTTTCCTTTTTAAGGGCCATACATGCAACTACGAAGCTGATTTTTGGTGAGCATGCAAATATTGATATCAACTACCTTCTTTTAAAATTTGAATTCCAACAGACACCGCATGGCCAAGTTATAGTAGAATTTTATCTACAACCATTTTGCATTTTTAAGGACCATAGAGGAAAAATCTTGAGTTAATTTTTGGTGAGCATGTGGGGATACCTACAAGATAACTCCATTCCAAATTTGGTCTTTATTTGACTTTATATGATATCGTTGCACTAGAAATATGAAACCATTTTTTTTTTTGACCGGGGAAATCAACAACTAGTCGGGCACGTACTCGCGTGACATGTGATTGTGTTATCCGACTATTACCACTATAAACCCAGGCATTCCAACGCAACCCCTCACACGACACACAAGGCTAGTCGAGGGTTTCAAACCGATGACTTCACATAACAAAGTGCCTTAATAGTACACTCCATCATGGACTATTCTGCACCCTGGGGGATATATGAAACCAATTTTCAATGCATTTCTACAAACAATTTGCATGCATTGTCATACAAACTATTTTCTACACACCGATTTATCTATGTATTGTCATACAAATTTTGAAATTTACTCAATTATAACTACAATCATTCGCTTAATGAAATCCACATGATTACCATGTCATGAACTCAAAATAAATAATTCTAACATGCATGTACATTTCATCATGATTGAGATCTTAATAAAAAAGAAAGAAGAATACACTTATCTTTCATAAAATGAGTTACAAGGCAACTGACTGTGGGTGGACCGTTTTCCTCCAAACCATAGGAAAATCCTTTGTGGATACCACCCCCATGTTGGGCTATGATACCACCAAGATGAAGAAGAGTTGTCAAAGCTCCTGTCACAACGCTACATGACACCTGCCCAAATATTATGATCATGCACTTGGCGTGTGGCATTGCAACCGTTCAAACTTGTTGGCGTGACCAACCCAAGTCTACTTAGCTCGAACTATGCCTCTTCACCTAAAATATACCCATACTCTATTCTAGGCTACCACGAGCTAGATACACCTAATTTGTCTTTATACTTAGTCTATTTAGTTAGTTTAGCTTATTCACGAATATGCATAAACAATCATACAAACCAAGGATCAATACACAAGATGTGCAACGACATGGTCTAGCAGCACCACCATTCCTAACATCCACCTACCACAACAATATATAGATTTAAAATAACACAAAAGGCACGCATGGATCTATCTTACAATATACAAGAGTTGGGCACGTAACTAGTTTCCTCCAACATCCCCATACAAAGTAACCCCAAGTCGCCCCACGACTCAACTAGTTGTGCTAGGCGGATGTGCATCTTGGTCACCCAGATCGGCACCGCAGGTCACCTAGCTCACCCACCGTCTCCCTTCACATCACATATTGCCTCTCATTTTCTTTCCCATACACCGTCAAATCACCAAGAACTCCAAGTCCACTTTTTGGCCAACCTGTCTCGACAAGATTCACCCATCTCTGTTGTCACATACTCCTTGAGGTAGCATGAGTCACCCAAGAGGTGACTAGGATCCTTGGGAGGAGCTCACCCCTCGACTCCAAATCTGCCTCAGATTTGTTTTTTTTTTAGCTCATTTGCCTTATGGCTCATACATATGGTGTGCTCATCCATGAGTGGACGTGTCCCTTTGGTCGATGCACCCCATCGTGCACACATGCACCCGAAGCCGATGCGCACTCTCACCTAATGAGCCCCGAACCATCACAATATTTTCCAACATCATGACTCGCTCTACATGAGTGGGCACACGAGTCCACTTGGTCAATATCACTCCCAAGTCACCCTTTGTGTGCCTATACAAAGAAGGAATGTGTCTCCAATTCACCACATTCCACCGAGTGTGGTTGTTTCCCATGCCCAAGTCCTATCTCGACTCAGTGTGAGGTGCACATGCTCGGGGTCTGTGACAGAGGTCTAACATCCCCCCCCACCAAAATTCGTTCCTACACTCGGCAACATCAACAAAAACATGCCATCTCCAAGTCCCTGCCCGAACTTGTGCCCCCATCACAACCTCACTATTAGGAACCCCAAGTTTCATGTGAACTAGAGACCCCAAATTTCTACCAAGGTGAAAACCCCAAGTTTCCCTACAAAGTGGAAACCCAAAATTTCGACAACACCTGTGATCATCTGAAAAAATGTGCAACCATCCACACTTNAAAGGCACGCATGGATCTATCTTACAATATACAAGAGTTGGGCACGTAACTAGTTTCCTCCAACATCCCCATACAAAGTAACCCCAAGTCGCCCCACGAATCAACTAGTTGTGCTAGGCGGATGTGCATCTTGGTCACCCAGATTGGCACCGCAGGTCACCTAGCTCACCCACCGTCTCCCTTCACATCACAGATTGCCTCTCATTTTCTTTCCCATACACCGTCAAATCACCAAGAACTCCAAGTCCACTTTTTGGCCAACCTGTCTTGACAAGATTCACCCATCTCTGTTGTCACATACTCCTTGAGGTAGCATGAGTCACCCAAGAGGTGACTAGGATCCTTGGGAGGAGCTCACCCCTCGACTCCAAATCTGACTCAGATGTGTTTTGTTCTTAGCTCATTTGCCTTATGGCTCATACATATGGTGTGCTCATCCATGAGTGGACGTGTCCCTTTGGTCGATGCACCCCATCGTGCACACATGCACCCGAAGCCGATGCGCACTCTCACCTAATGAGCCCCGAACCATCACAATATTTTCCAACATCATGACTCGCTCTACATGAGTGGGCACACGAGTCCACTTGGTCAATATCACTCCCAAGTCACCCTTTGTGTGCCTATACAAAGAAGGAATGTGTCTCCAATTCACCACATTCCACCGAGTGTGGTTGTTTCCCATGCCCAAGTCCTATCTCGACTCAGTGTGAGGTGCACATGCTCGGGGTCTGTGACAGAGGTCTAACATCCCCCCCCACCAAAATTCGTTCCTACACTCGGCAACATCAACAAAAACATGCCATCTCCAAGTCCCTGCCCGAACTTGTGCCCCCATCACAACCTCACTATTAGGAACCCCAAGTTTCATGTGAACTAGAGACCCCAAATTTCTACCAAGGTGAAAACCCCAAGTTTCCCTACAAAGTGGAAACCCAAAATTTCGACAACACCTGTGATCATCTGAAAAAATGTGCAACCATCCACACTTNTCCTACCCTCGGCAACATCAACAAAAACATGCCATCTCCAAGTCCCTGCCCGAACTTGTGCCCCCATCACAACCTCACTATTAGGAACCCCAAGTTTCATGCGAACTAGAGACCCCAAATTTCTACCAAGGTGAAAACCCCAAGTTTCCTTACAAAGTGGAAACCCAAAATTTCGACAACACCTGTGATCATCTGCAAAAATGTGCAACCATCCACACTTCTCTTTGCCTGAAGTTGTATGCGACCAAATATGTCAACTACATTGGAACGACGTCTCCTCCCCAACTTTGTCTGCACTACCCAAGCTGTCACTGCCCTACTGTGATGATCACACTCTACTTTGCTACTACTACCTCCACTGCTGCAACCTCAATCAGAACATGAAAATGTCTAAGTGTTGAAATTATGTGACTTCTTGTTTCACCCATACTTCAACCATTTCTTCCACATCTCTGTACATTGTGCGCCCCAATTCCTACACTAGTTGGGTAGCTAATCCAACCATCACGTACAAGTTCTGAGATGTACATCCCCATGTGGGAACTTATTCTTTTCTGCCCATGTGACCATGACTTCATCCAACTCCAAAGACCAAGGCAAGTGACTCCCCTTACTTGACTATTGCTTTCATCATCCAACCTTCGTCGAGAAGATCCTCCACAATTTCCAAGCGTTGTGTATCCAAACCTACTATACGCTTCGGTCCACTCAACAATCTAGAATCAAGGTAAGGTCGCACCTCACCATACTACAATGTGAAGTCACTCCAATGTGAAGTCATCCACAACAACTTGACTCCACTGTCCACCTCATGGCACAGTTAGCCAATCTACTTGCTTCACACATAGTCCGTGCCATATCCAATTCTGTGAAGAATCAAGGAAGTCACCATGTGTTGCACCTCCAACCAACTCTTCCCTTACGACTCAATTTGAGAACATATCCACAAGTCTGAATTCATTGGCCAAATCCTCCTACATTCTCCATCTGCATTCTTGAACATGAAACATCCCAAGAACCATACATCCAAACCACCATCGCAACAATACTTCACTCAGTCATGCTACTCCTCCACCCTCACCATGCCTTGAGATGATCGAACCTCTCAACCATGTTGTCCAAGACAAGAGGTGTGCATACCTAAGTGCTCTTTTCATGCTACAATCTAGGTTGTCTGCACAATTCTCCAATTTCCTAACTTCATCATCTGCTTTGTTGTGAAAATTGTTGTCACTTCCTCCCATAGTTGAACCCAACTCATCCCACATCAAAGCTATGTGAAAAGTCAAAGAAATCATTGCACATCTACCACCCATGTGACCAAGCAAATCCAATCTTGCACTCATCCCACAAACTGTAGGATCCATGAACCACCTCATCTGTAGTGTAGCTTGAGGGAATAATATGGGGTCCCTAGGGAGGTACCAAAAGGGGAATAATATGAGATAAGTATTGTTTTTTTTTTACTAGCGGAATCAACAACTAGGCGGTCTCGTACTCGCGTGACATAAGGTCGATTTCGACCGCTACCACTATAACCTCCAGGGGCCATACATATGCCCCTTCGCAGGCACGGGTAAATCGAGGGGATTTGAACTCGGAACCTCATCAAACATAACACTTCATATCATGACACTTGCCAATTGTGCTACCCCCCGGTGCTATTAGATAAGTATTGTTAGCTATAAATGCCAATTTTAATAAATAAGGCCTAGTGTGAATGCAACAAATGTAAGAGGAATTACTAGAAGGTTACCCCTCTAGAATATTTTTAGGTGGGTGTAGCACTATATAAATGGGTTCAAACAATGCAATGGGGAGTCAATAATTATTGTATTTGGAGAAATAGCTCATTAGGAGGTTGCCCCTTTGAAGAGGCAAGTGAACAGGAGTGGATCCCTTGTGTAATAAGATCTGTTGTACGACATTGCCCTACCCTAAGAGTTTCATATTAATAAAGTGGATATTTCTGTATATTTTTCTCTAGATATATTGTGGTGTTTTTGTATTCAAATCTTTGGAACTTAACAAGTGGTATCAAAGCTCTTTCTTCGACCACGGAAAAAAAAAGGGAATCATTTTTTTCTATTTTGCAGATTTTTCGAAGAAGAAAAAGAGGGTCGTGACACTCCAGACAATTCCTCTAGTTTTCTATGTATAATTTGTATATTTTGGTTGTATATCTGAGTTCCTCTCAGAAAACAACCAATTTAAAAAAAAAAACATTCGAAATGGAGTCCGGGAAGTGAAGTTATTGTCATTTTAAAAACTGCTAATTTTTCAGGGTTTTTCCGTGGACGACCGCACAATGTTGCTGGTTTTTGTAGCACTTGGGACAAAATTTTCCCAAAGAAATTACCGATATGAATTCCTCTTACAAAAATTACTCATTTCAAAAAAAAATCATCTGAATCGGAGCTCCGAAAGTGAAGATATCACTAATTAAAAATCGACCATTTTTTAGGGTCTTTGTGATGGTGGTGGGACTGCATAGATCATAAATTTTCACAGGGTGCTCATATTTCTACAAGATCGGTGTCATTGGATAGAGAATTTTAAGATATTTCTTTTGGTATATTCTATGTGGTGCTTTCAATGGATATCAGGGGTCTAAAGCATGAAGATAGGATGAAAATCTTTAACTTTTTTGTTGAATACAAGGACGACTGTATTGTTTGGACCACATACCCTTGCATTAAGGAAGAATATGATCAAGAACGATATGCATGGTATGATTTAGAGTTTGATTGTGAGGATTGGTATATGGACGGTTTTCATCTTTGGGAGGATAACTATTTTCATCTTTTACTTGATGACTCTACTCCACCTTATGTAGAGCACATTATGGAGAATAGTCAAGAGCCTTCTCTAAACACTATTTTTTAGTCTTCTCTAGTACTAGTGTGTTATGCAGATAATTTTTTGGACGTGGAGGAATCTACATATTTGTATCCACATGATTAACGTAGATCTTTGGAGCATCATATTCATCGTGCTATTGAGGTCCATTATCTTCAGTGAGGAGTTCATATGAGCACTTGGACATGGGAACTAGGTTTACAGTGGAGCTTGGACTACTTCAACTTGGTAGCTAACACTTCTACATGGGACTCAGGTTTACAGTGGATCTTAGACTACTTAAACTCGGTGGCTCACACTTCTACATGGGACCCTGGTTCTCGAACTTACTTTAGCATTAGGGTCAACACTTATCCATGGGACCCTGGTATATGGTTGTACACCCTCATAACAAGCATTGCAGACTACACTTTCATAAGGGGGATGGAATGMAGTGTAGCTAGGGGAAATAATATGGGGTACCTAGGGAGGTACCCAAGGGGAATAATAGTAGATCGGTATTTTTATGTATAAATGGCACTTTTAGTAAATAATTCCTAGTGTGAATKTAATAAATGTAAGAGTACTTACTAGAAGGTTCCACTTCCATAAGGTTCCTCCTCTAGAATATTCTTAGGTGGTTGGTAGCACTACATAAAGGGGTTCAAGCAATATAATGGGAGAGTCAAGAAGTATTGTATTTGGAGTGGTATCTCATTAAAATGCTTCCCCCTTCTAGAAGCAAGTGAACATGATTGGATCCATTCTATAATAGGATCTAATGTATGGTGTTGCCCCATCCTAAGGGTTTCAGATTAATAAAGTGGATATTTTTCTATATTTTTATCTAGATCTATTGTGGTGTTTTTGTATTAAGATCTTTAGAACTTGAAAAAAACACTGCAATAGATCTAGAGAACGATATGGAAAAATATCCACTTTATTAATCTAAAACACTTAGGATGGGGCAACATCATACAAGAGATCCTATTACGAAAGGGATCCACTCCTGTTCACTTGCCTCTTCAAGGGGGAAACCTCCTAATGAGATATCGCTCCAAATATAATACTTCTTGACTCCCCATTACATTTCTTGAACCCATTTATATAGTGCTACCATCCACCTAAGAATATTCTAGACGACTAACCTTCTAGAAGAAAAACCTTCTAGTAAGTCCCCTTACATTTATTGCATTCACACTAGGCCTTATTTATCAAAAGTAACATTTATACATAAATATAATTATCTACTATTATTCCCCTTGGGTACCTCCCTAGGTACCCCATATTATTCCCCCCAGATACACTACATTCCATCCCCCTTATGAAAGCGTTGTCCTCAACGCTTGTGACGAGGGTGTACAACCATATACCACGGTCCAATGGATAAGTGTGCACCTTAATGTTGATCAAAGTTGGAGAACCAAGGTCCCATGTAGAAGTGTGAGCCACCAAGTTGAAGTAGTCCAAGATCCACTGTAAACCTAGGTCCCATGTAGAAGTGATAGCTATCAAGTTGAAGTAGTCCAAGCTCCATTGTAAACATGTTTCCCATGTCTAAGTGCTCATACAAACTCCTCGCTAAAGATATCAGAACTCAATATCCTGCTAAAGATGATGCTAAAAAAATATACATTGATCATGTGGATACAGATATGTAGATCCCTCCATATCCAAAAAATCACCTGCATAACACACTAGTACTAGAGAAGACTGAAAAATAGTGTTGAGAGAAGGCTCTTGAGTGTTCTCCATAATGTACTCTACATAAGGTGGAGTAGAGTCATCAAATAAAAGATGAAAATAGTTTCCTCCCAAAGATGACAATTGTCCATATATCAATCCTCACAATCAAACTCTAAATCATACTAAGCATATTGTTCTCGATCATATTCTTCCTTGAAGCAAGGGTATATGGTTTGAACAATACAATTGTCCTTATAGTAGTTCAATATTTTCATCCTATCTTCATGCTTCATGCCCCTGAGGGTTTTAGAGTGAAATTTTTCAGAAGTTGTAGCACCCCACATATCCATTGGAAGCACCACATAGAATATACCAAAATAAAGCTCTTAAAATTATCTATCCAATGGCACTAATCTGATAGAAATATGAGCAACATATGAAATGTTATGAGCTTTGTAGTTCCGTTGTCGTCACGAAGACCCTAAAAAATGGTTTATTTTAAATCAAGAATATCTTAACTTTTGAAGCTCCAATTCAAATGATTTTTTTTAAATGGGCTATTTTTGCAAGAGGAACTCATATGTATAATTTGTTTGGGAAAATTCAATCCCGAATGGTACAGAAATCATCAAAATTGCGTGGTCGTCCACGAAAAAACCTAAAAATTAACAAATTTTAAAACGATAATAACTTCGATTCCTGGATTCCATTTCGGATGATTTTTTTTTGAAATTGGTTTTTTTCTCGAGAGGATGTCATATATATAACCAGTTTCTGAAATTTCTACATATAAAACTATGAGAATTTTCTAGAGTGTCGCGACTTTTTTTTTCTTCTTCGAAAAATCTTTCAAATAGAAGGGAAAAAATCCTCTCTTTTTTTCATGGTCGAAGAAAGCGCTCTAATACCACTTGTTAAGTTTTGAATATATGAATACAAAAACACCACAATAGATCCAAAGAAAAATATAGAAAAATATCCACTTTATTAATATGAAACCCTTAATGTAAGGTAACAACATATAATAGATCATATTACGGAAGGGACCCACTCTTGTTCACTTGCCTCTTCGAGGGGGAAACCTCCTAATGAAATACCACTCCAAATACAATACTTCTAGACTCCCCATTACATTGTTTGAACCCCTTTCTATAGTGCTACCAACCACCTAAGAATATTCTAGAGGAGGAACCTTCTAGTAAGTCCTCTTACATTTATTGCATTCACACTAGGCCTTATTTACTAAAAGTGACCTTTACACATAAAGATACTTATCTACTATTATTCCCCTTGGGTACCTCACTAGGTACCCCATATTGTTCCCCCTAGTTACACTACATCATCAATACTACAACCATGCCCTCCATGGCACAATGGTTCGTTGATAAGTCTACCCAAGTCAAGTGTGAACCTAGTTTCATTAGTCAAACTCCCATCCTCTATGTCACCTATCTATGAAATGCTCCAAGTGCACAAGTCTCACACATCCAACAATAGTCAACACACTACTACCTTGTTTATGTTGTGATCGAACCTATCTGTGCAATCCTTTGATCTATGTAAGTTAACAACTGATTCACATGTGTCTCAACGTACTGTCCAAAGGGATCCAAGGAAAACAAGTCATCACTGCACCCATTCGTCTCTTGGAACGAACCAAATTGCTTCTACCCAAGTCGATTCATCCTCCATATTTCTATTGCGACAATCAAGACATCACATGACAACTCAACAAAACTAAATAAGGAACCCATGCTCCAAGGTACCTCTTCCATCCTCTCAAACAAGGCATAAGTCTCACTGTCTTCTTCATCACAACAAACCCTCCAACGCACCTCATAATAGAGCTAGACAACAATCCATTTCATCCCCATATTTGCAACCAAATATGCCTAAGCCCATCACTAAATTTGCCCACACAAATTGCTCCAAGTCCTCATCTGCATCACCCACACCAAGGCACTCCAAATTTTTTCGTGAATCCAATGAAGATAGAAACACGTGGAAGTCCCCCAAGTCTATGGTAGAAATAGGTCACCCTTTTCCTTCGCCAAGTCTCCCCATCTCTCTCCAAAGAACCCATCGCAAAAATATGGGTCCTAAAAAGAATTCGAAACAATCATGCGCACTCACGACATCTCTGAAAATCCCATGGTTCAAGTCATCATATTGTTGCGTCTCTACAACTCACCCCAAACCACCAAGTCTGATTGTGAAACAAACCTCCTTGCTATGGCTCGAGAGTAAGTTCATCCCCATCCAAAATATGACTAAGCCACAAAAATGATGCTTCCAAGTCACCCAACCCTAATAAAGCTCTATGTCCACATGTTGTTTATCTTCGTCACCAAGGCACCAAGATCCATGACACACCCTATCACATCAACATGTCGTTGCAACCAAAGGTCTGCAACAACATGACCCAACAAATCTGTATGGTGAAGCCGAGCATAAACAAGTCTCGACAAGGTGCATCCAAACTGTCTGCGACAAGTCTCCAACTTAGCTCTGCGATATGCAAAACTCATTCTAAATCACTTTCTCCATGTAATTAACCAAACTCATCTTCACTTCCATTTCATCTCTGCGCCTTGATTGCTTCTGCATCAAGGCACCATGCACACACCGCCCAACTGCTAAGTTATACTACTGCTAACTAATTTGCGTAACTCTATGAAGATTCACTTCATCTGAAGGCTACAATCGACCTCACTCGCCCAACAACCTAGCTTGACCCAACTGTTGTTCTTGGTGATACACGACAAGAAGGTTTCATTGTGAAAATGTGCCCATCCAACTGTCTTGTAACTCAAAATGTGCTCTGATACCAACTGCCATGACCCTACAGGATGGTTGCCCAAATATTACGATCATGCACCTCATGAGAGCGTGCAACACTACAACTGTTCAAACTTGTTGCCTTGACCACCCCAAGTTTACTTAGCCTGGACTATGCCTCTTCACCTAAAACATACCCATACTATGTTCTAGACTATCGCGAGCTAGCTACACCCAAATCATCTTTATACTTAGTCTATTCAGTTAATTTACCTTAATCACCAATATGCATAAACAATCATACAAACCAAGGATCAATACATAATATGTGTGATGGCATGTTCGAGTGACACCACCTTTCTTAACTCCTGCCTACCACAACAATATATAGAGTTACAACAATACAAAAGGAGTGTGCAACTTTGTCTTACAATATACAAGATTTGGGCACCTAACCGGTTGCGTCCAACATCCCCATACAAAGTAACCCCAAGTCACCCCACGACTCAGCTAATCGCATTGGGCAGACACGAGCCTCGATTGCCTAAGTTGGCTCAGCACAGCAGGTTCCTTGCTCACCCAATGTCTTCCTTGACACCTCAAACTGCCTCTCGCCTACCTGCCCATACATCATTAAATCACCAAAAACTCCAAGTCCACTTGTTGACAAACCTGTCTCAACATGACTCACCCAACTCTACTATCACAGACTCCCTAAGGAAGCATGAGTCACCCAAGAGGCAACTCGGCTCCTTGGGAGGAGCTTGCCCCTCTACCCCAGATCTACCTCAGACCTGTCCAAGCTCTACGATGATTAGTTGCGATGTGATGTGTTGTGTTCTTAGCTCATTTTCCCCATGGTTCATATATATGGTGTGATCCTCCATGAGTGGACGCATCCCTTAGGTCAACACACCCAATCATGCAGATGTGCGCATTCACCGAATGAGCCCTGAACCATCGCAAGCTTATCCAACATCATGATTCACTCCACATGAGTGGGCGCACAGGTCCACTTGGTCAAGACCACTCCCAAGTCACCCCTTGTGTGCCTATAAGAAAAAGGGATGTGTCTCTAACTCACCCCATTCCACCGAGCATGCTTGTCACTCATGCCCAATTCTCATATCGACTTGGTGCGAGGCACGCATGTGCGCTCTGGGTCTATAATGGAGATCTGACAACTCCCAATTCACTATTTTCTTTACCAAAGGATATCAAACCAATCCAGTAAGCCAACAAAAGTGTAGAGTTTGAATAAAGTACCTCCCTACTCAATATTGGTGTCTAATTCCACATGATAGTGCCTCTTTCATCTCTCCATGGATCCCATGATACTTGGGTTGCTCTTTTTTCATCAAGAACTCTATTCTCTCCTAAAGAAGTCAATTTTTTCTCCAACTTCTCTGCCTAATTAGAATTCTCTTTTTTGCATGATGAAGGAGAGGGAAATGAAGAGTCCTAATCCAACTCTTCCACTTAGTTAATGATAGGGATTGAGATTCCTAGTTGAACTCTCATTGATTGCATTAATATAGGAAGTAGGTACTTAAGGATATGAAATAACTACTTAAAGTAATTAATCATTTCACTAGACTCATAATTGTAAGATCATAAATATTATGATATAATGTCAATATGAAAATCACGTGAAAGAGGTTGTAGATAGGATATAGTAGTAACCATGAGACAAAGGTCAATTCCCCCATTACCTTTCCCCTCCGATGGACTCACAACCCCATCGATGTTTACTCCCACCAATCATCCTTGGAACCTTTCATTATATTCACAATGATAATGTTTAGATGTTTTTAGAATTTCGATGGTAAGTGTACCTCATGGCATGACGCCAAAACGTAGTAATCAAAAACATAATTACAATATAAACAAGATCAAGTTTAAAGTGTTGAGATCGGGATATTACATCAATTGTGACAACATTGAGCGGGCTATAATCAACTAGGTGATGGACATTAATATGAAGAGAACTTGCTAACAAAACATACAACTCTATCAGGTTTTGATCCAGGTGGATATTGGTGGCTTCCCACCTATTCCAACTAGCTCCCATTGTCTGTTGTTAGCTCAACACGTTATTTTATACTTCTTTGTAATTATGGGTTCTACACTTATGGGGTTGTCTGAATCCCTACACATCTTCTAGGTGGATATTGGTGGCCTCTCACCTAATCCAACTAGATTATTTCGTATGTTTTAATGTCAGCACATCTTGTTGTACTTCCAGGGCCATTTTGGAGCCCTAAACAGTGTTTTTTTGGCTCGCCACAATCAAACTGGAGGTGAAGTCATAGTTCGAGGGTCTAATGTGTAGTTTTTTGAAATACCTTTATAACGGGCTATCACACGCCTAAAACTGAGGTTGTATGCAAAATTTACGACCCCGGGAAGTTGAGGTAACAACTTACCCCTAGGGGCCCACATGACTTTTGGTGTTTCACTTTCTAGTGTTAGGTTTTTGGATGTCTAAGGTTTTTTCATTCATGAGTAATATCAAAAAGGCCTCTGGAGCCTCATTGTAATCATTCTGCTCAGATGGATGCACGTAGCAGCCACATCTCTTCTCAGATATAGCTACCACCATTCGATCAAGTGTTTCAATTATGTAGTTTTAAATTTTTCAGCCTATTTCATTTATTCAATATAACATATTGTTCACTGGATATTTGTGTTGTTCTTCATATCTTTGTGTTTATTTTATTTAGTCTGTTAATCAATTTGTTCCACTCCTAAATCCAGATTAGTGGTATCAGAGCGGTCTGCTCTTCATTTATTTTTCTTCGTGCATGTCCCTGACAAGATCTGGGTATAAGAAGTTGGGACTCGAACCAATCGAGTCATTACAAGATCGGTCACGTTGAGCTCGACAACAACCCATGGGGGATGAAAACAAAGATGATGGACAAATTTTTGAAGATCCTTCGATGACTGCGCACAAGAGAATCATGTTCGTCAAGCGTCCATGCAACTCCCTTCAAGGTATATGTAAATTTTGATATTCCATTATTTGAAGGACTAATGGATGCAGATGTTGTAGATAAATGGTTGAATCTGCTCAGAGGGTATTTTTCGGTCCACAATTTTTCCGATAGGGAAAATATTACTTTTGCACTTCTCAAGGCCGTCCCCCATGTTAAGTATTGGTGGGATACTTAATCTGAGCAAAGGGTCGTAGAGGAATTTGCATTATTTGTGGTTGCCCCTACATGGGATTCCTTCTGGGGTGCCATTAAAGAACAATACTACCTTGTTGGAAGCTATGAGGACCAATACACTAGATGGACCACCCTGCGTCAATAAAGGGACCAGACAGTACCATCTTTCACCAACATTTTCCATACCCTACGCACCAAATTGGGTATCAAAGACTCTGAGAGACATCTGGTGCTCAAATATTGTGACTGTTTGCATAGATATATTCAAATAGAAATGGAGTTTTTGTACATCGCCTCATTGGAAACAACTTATAGATATGTTGTCAAGATCAAGCAAAAATTTAAGCATAAGAGGCGAGAGTTTGGATCTACAAACTCCTCACAGTCGAAGTAGGGAAAAGGAGGCCCCAACCCACATAGCAAGGGACCGACCCGAGATAGCCACTGGCCACTCTCAGGACAACCAGTCTAAGCTGCAACATAAGAATGGAAATGAGAAGATGAAGAAGGACACGAGAAAATGGTGTGAGTACTATAAAATCCCTTTGCACAACACTGAAGAATGTCGCTCCAAGCAATCACTTGTGGTCAAGCTGAAGGCTTCCAAGTTAGAGGTCGATTCTGATTTTGAATCAAATCTAAAAGGAGGGAAGTGGATTATCGATGTTGAACCCAGTGCCACTGTCACTACCACCAAATTCAAGCCAAGCAAACTAGAAGAACTAGAGGAAGGGGAATGCCTCTTTCACTCACAGATGTGGGT
>JZKD02S0247019.1:0-21147 GCA_000966675.3 Picea glauca
TAATATCTTATAAATAACACCAACTTGTGTCCCTAAAATAGATGTATGATGAATTAGTTTATGGAGGAAGATAAGAGTCATTTTTAGAATGCACAATCACATTCAATTCTACATGGAATATAATGCATGGAATTAGTGTCCAAAAGAACCCCTCGTTTTCTCCCAAGTGCCTATATCTAAAATACATTGGTCTGAAAATGGTCATCATAAATATCCCAATTCCCATATCTCTCGAAATGAGAAGCTAACCAATTGAGGTGTTCCAAATTAAGACAGTCATTCACCAACATCCTCAATCCCTTTGGAAACAATTTTGAAAAATGAGTTTCCAGGTGTTTTAGATTTGGCATGAACTATGCAAAGGAATTAACCTCCTCATCTCCACTCAAAATTTCATTATGGATATAATTGGTAGGAACCACATCCCTATGTTTGAAAGGATATGGAGTTGTTAGCATGTTCCTTTTCACAATATTTATATTCTTACAACTAAGTTCAAATTTATCTAATGTAGCACAATATATGCTATGACAATAACTAATATCAAGTCCTCAATTTTATGGTAGGCCAATATAATATGAAATGATGATGCATCAATAGTAATATGGTATGCCCAATGTTATTTTGATACTCAAGTTCAATGTTACCCATCAAAATTTCCATTGTCATTCTTTCCAACAAGAAATAAACTAGCTGACGGTTATTTGTATCATGTAGAAAATATTTTTGTAGATTAGTGTAAGAATACAAATTTATAGACTTCCGTAGTAGGTATATTTTCAATAATATGGAGGATCATTTACAATGGATAACTATGGCTATAATATGAGATATGTTTCCACTTTCATGGTTGTTCAATCTCATATTGAATAGTATTCAAATAATCCCTATTCCAATATATTTTTGTAGATGGGGCCTTTATTCACCATGATTGCTTGATTATTGGCTTTGATATTGAAAATGTTAGCATCCATGCTCTTTTGAGAAGTTATCTCATTTTTTCAATCTCTTACTCCCTATTACTTTTATTATCATAGTGAATATTTTCACTTAATATTCACTATGATAAGGTGAATTCACATTTCCTCGACAATGGGGCGATGAGGTGAAGTGGAGGCACACAATGATTGGATCTTGGGAATGGGCAAGGAAACAGTTGGAGGGGAGAAGGTGATAGATTAAGGTATGGGTTTCTACTTAGCATAGGGGGTGGCATGTTGTGAGGGATGATAATGAGGTGGAACATAGATGGAGGGGGTACTGCAAATAGGAGGCAAAGGGATGGGATTAAACAAAAAAATCCATGGGTTCGAAGATAATATATGTTGAGGAGAGTTGACAGGATAGGAGTGTTGGGTAGTAGTAAGATATTTTTTTCAAAGTCCTTGATAGTTCGCATAGGAATGAGAAGAGAGTTGGCGATGGTTGCAACATTGATTAGTAGGTAATGGTTTTGGAGGAGGAGGTAGATATACTAAGGGAATGGAATTGATAATGTACTTTGTGTTCCACTGCTAGGGAAAGAATGAAAGCCCTGTCTAGAGTAGATTTCCATGTTGTAATATGTTCATTAGAGGGTTGGCCAGAAGTTATACCATGTGATTTTGTCATGTTGTGCATACAAGATGAATCCTAGTGAGACACAAGAGCTTATATTCTATCATGGTAGGAAAATACTAGCAATATGCATGGAAACTTTGGGTCCAAGAATCCAAATGGCCATTATTCATATGACCATTGTACTATGGAAGAGAGATGTTGGGATCAAGCTAAAAATGATAGGTTTTATTTTTTCTATGTAGCATATAACTAAGGATCTGAAGGAGATCTATTGTAGAGGATTTTGGGGCTATAATAGTGCATTTGCAAGGAGCCATGGTGAAAAAAATACTTTCCAAAGAATATATCCTATTTTTATAAACTTAGGGTTGTTTTTGGAACTGATGTTTATAGTGGTAATCTCTCCAAATTTATGCTTGGGATATTCATTTCCTTNCCAACCACCCGAATTCTAGAAATATTGAGAGTTAAGATGGATTCGAAAGAATTGGTTACTGATTACAATCAACATTTCCTTAATCTGTTAAAATGAATCCCACATGCCTCTAAACTGACTGAAGATGTAACTATTGAATTCTACACCTCCGATTTACCTATGTCAATGGACATGTATGTAAAAAAATCTAAAAAAGGCACTCTAGAAGAAGCTTTCCAGGAGGACCTTAAGTTTGTTTGGGGTAGTTTAGAAATAGAACTGTCTTTTAATGAAGATCAACTCTCTACCTATACTTCGACCTAGTATAGTAATAGGGGGATTTTCCACGCTAACACATATTCCTCAGGAAGTTTGGGGAAAATAAGACACCAACCACCCGGGTTCTAGAAATATTGAGAGTTAATATGGATTCGAAAGAATTGGTTACTGATTACAATCAACATTTCCTTAATCTGTTAAAACAAATCCACATGCTCTAAACCAACTGAAGATGTAGCTATTGAATTCTACACCTTTGATTTACCTATGTCAATGGACATGTATGTAAAAAACTCTGAAAAAGGCACTCTAGAAGAAGCTTTCTAGGAGGCCCTTAAGTTTTAAAAGAATATGATGAGTTTAAAAGGCAGTTCTAACTTAGATCCCTCTAAAGACAAAGGCAAGGGTAAAGTGTCTGTGTCCAAGCCCAGTGAAGATAAAAATCCTCCTGATTCAATGGATATGGAATCTCTTTAGAGGATCATTAAGAAGTTATCCAACGATCTAATAGACTTGAAAAAAAGTGGTGGAGAAGGATCCTCTATCTAGAAAAAAATTCTTTAGGTTCCCCCCCAAGAAAGATAAAAACACTCCGTCAACCAACAAAACTACCCTTTCTCAGATGGAAGGAATTGACATGGAAGATATTGTCCAGGAATCCAAACCTGGGAAACAAAGAATATGAGTGAAGCCGATGAAGAAGGAGAAGAAATTTAGGAACAACAAGAACAACCTCAATAATCTCAAGAGCCTAAAGAGCAATAGTTAATTTTGTTTTGGGATATTTCTTATGGTGAAGATGAAGAAGAATCTAAAGAGGTACATATGTCACAAAACATTGTTACTACCAGGAGTGCCAACAAGAAGGATTCTGATGACACCCCCAATACTGTTAATCCAACCTCTCCCAACATGCCCATTACCAAACAATCATCTTCTCCAACCAACACTACCCCCAATCCCTCCAAGACCACATCTTCCAACCCTAAAATGATTTATCAAACACCAAAACCTATTATTTTGTACATACCCCTAGGAAGGTTGGAATATGATTCCCTAGAAGACCTAAAGAAGACTAAAGACAACATTTCCCTATTTGAGCTTATGAAGATTCCACAAATTCAAGATAATTTCAATAAAACTTTGCAAATGAAATCTTTCTTTGGAACTATGGAAGTTAACGTTGGAACAAAGAAGGGAACAACCAAGGTAAGTTATTTTAACAATAACATTCCACCAAAAATTCAAGTAGTGACAAATGCATCCCTAATTGGACAAATATCTAGATCTACCACCCTACCTTTCCTCATTACTTTTGAAATATTTAATAGGAGTTTCCATATATGCATGGTAGACTCAGGAGCCTCATCTAATTTCATGCCCCTAAAGGTCTGTGAGAAGCTTAATGTCAAACCTGAACCATATGACATTCATATTATTCAGTTAGAAAGAACAAGAGTTAAAGTTATTGGTGAATTAAAAAAGGCCTTGATCAGAATGTCTGCTAATCCAAAAGTTCATCAAACTATTGATATAATAGTAGCATACATACCTGACAACTATGGCATGCTTTTAAGTTGGGACTGGTCAATTATGTGTTGAGGGTTCCTAATCCCTTTAACTCAACAGTAGAAACCAAACCCACCACCGAGGCCCAATTAGAATATGCAACGTTTAATGGTGGAATAGTTCTCCAGATCTTGCGATCCGACCAATTAATCGATGGGATTTACATAGTGATTGACAGGATGTTTTCTTGTGAAATATCCTCCAGTTTGAATGTTCTCTTTTTTGTATTTTCTCTTATAGGTGGGACCGATACAAGATAAATGTTGGTAGAAACCAAGTGGGTAACAAAGGGGAAAAGATTAACTACTGAAGAAGGCTGAGCTCGGGATAACCCACATGCTCAAGAAAGCAAACAATGATTCTTACACCTACAACAAGACTAGTACTGATACATTAACCTATTGGTGTTACAATTATTGACTAAGATATGATTATAAGAAGAGAACATACATGCAATAAACGATGGCAAGAAAAGTAGTTTCCTCAGCTCTAATCATCAATCACATATTAACAAAATTATTTACTTTTCATCATTAGAGATAAGAATTATAAAAATATTGAATTAGATAACTTATCAACAGATTCAAAGGCTCTTACTCATTACAACATCCATTCATGAAATAAAATTGGAAATAATTCTTCTTCAGATCCAATCACACACGCTTTTGATGAAAAACATAAACATTTCTCTAGTCCTAAACATGACTTCTCAATTAAGGTAGCTCTGAAATAGTTCTTTACAAATCCAAAAATTAGGGTCTTTGCCAAAACCATCGACCTTTGCTAACATGTCGATCCTCCTATTTATAACATATTATTAACTAAACATAGCTATCAAAAGTGCAAGCTAAGTAAAACAAAACATCGACACATGGCGCTTTCATCGCTCAGTCTTCTAAGAATCATAAAATGGTTTCAATTGAGTGGATGGCTCTTCTTGTACTCCGACCATTGGACGTAGATATCCTCGCATGTATTGGCATATGGGAATCTGTGTTGGTCCATCGGGGCTGAAAGGATTTCCTTTATCTCTACTACCCATGCTCGATACTTTACCATTATAGCACTTAACTGTTGCAACACAGTCCAATCCTTAATCGAGTGTTCCATGAACTGCTGCACTTAACCTAGAACCATGTTCTCCACCTTTGCTATCTCTGTAGCCCATGATGAGTCTTGTTCGACATGTAATTTGACTATGTGATGCAAGTCAACAAATTCATCAGGTGTGTCAAATTATGGGAGGTCGATGTCTCTCATCGCCCAGTTGATCTTGGTAAAGATATTTTCACACTCGACCCATTTCTCTTGGATTTCTCGATGAGGTTCTTGGGTCATTTTCACCCAATATTTCACTGACTTCTTTATGTGATCGATGCTGCTATCCCTTAGTACCCGAATGTTGTGCTCTTTGACGTCTCGAGCCTGTTGAATGATGCTAATGTAATCTATCCTTTCAATTTCTTGGTGTGCTTTCTCATATCATATTTCCATATCTTTGCATGTTTCCAGTGCCATGAGGGTGTCTTCTTGGAAATTGGATTTTCCTACAGTGAACAGGTGCCGCTCCTTTGTGAATTTACTGTAGGCATCTTGGATTCGCCTCTCAAGAACACCATGGCCTGTGTGGAGTCCTGATAATATTTCTCCCAATGGAATAGATGTTCCAACTCCTTCAGCCCAACAACCAACTCCTCTTCATCCATTTTCTCTCTATCCTGGGTGGCATCTGTGATTACCATCCTTGCGCCGATAAGCTCAGATGTCTTGGCATGCTTCATGCTAATAAATTTTTCCTCTGTTGTTATCCACATTTTTGGTTATCGGGATGATGACATGATAATGACATGGTGATGGAAGATCTAACTCTTCTTTAAGATCATTTTCATGAAGAAAGTTACACTTATCAGCTTCTCAAAATTACACTTTTGAAGATAGTACGCAGGCTGCATATATATTGTCCTGCGGAAATACTTAATTTCCGCAGGCTGCATTCAGTCTGACTGCGGACTTTCCGCACTGTGTAAATGGCCAGGGTGCGGAAATGTTTCTTAAGGGAGAAAATGAATAAGTTCTCGATCCTTCTAGAAGGAATCTTCTAGAAGGATGAGTTGGAGTTCGAATGGTTGGCGAATTAAATGNAACATATTTTTTTTTAAGTTTTTAATTTTTTTAATTTTTTATATATATCCTTTTTATGTGTGTGTCAAAGTAATAACTTAAAGCTCTGTTATATACAGATGTGGGACTAGTTCAACTGACAGACTTCATTAGGACCAAGCATCATCCTCGACCAGAGGTAGGACCTATAGTAGCAGGAGGACCAACAGCTGGAGGAGGACCCCTAGCCAGAGAGGATGATAGAGTCCTACGACGAGTAGAGAGGAACCTCACTGCTCTCACTCGTGTAGTTCCCATGGCCAAGATCGAGGATCTTCTCCCGGCTATGTAGCCACATGTAGTAGGGGTGCCTCGGACCTCGGTCCAGTTATTCTGGCATCTTGTGAATGTCATTGTCCACTACAGTAGGGCCAATAGGACTAGACCTTAGATAGCATTGGAATTCTTATGTGTCGAGGGCACTTTTTGTACTATGTATTTTGAGGGATTAATCCCAACGATGTATACTGGCTACTTTTGAGGCTTTCATGCCCACTTTGTACTCATGACACCATTTTTGGACATACATATATACTTTTTTTTTTTTATGAATGACATTTTTACAAATGTATTTACATGTGTATGTGTGTGTTTTACTTTTACATGTGAGCACAACATGCCAAACTAAAACTTGATTATCTAATGAATCAGTTAGATGGTTAAATATCCTAGGAACATGAATATAAGTAATATAATCAAAATATCGTTCTAAGATACATACCCTAAGGAATCTTTGGTGAAGAGTGGGATCATAAACGTGGTAAACCCCGTTTAATTAGGACACAACCAGTTGAGCATCTAAGTAAACCCGGAGGCGAGAAATACCATGTGACAAGGCATCACATAGTAATTCTATCACTTCACTGTACTCAGAAATATTATTGGTTATGTCGCCTAGACAAATACCTATGGAAGATAGCAACTTTCCCCTAGGTGTGAAAATCACCCAAGTTGTGGAAGCAAGCCTCCGAGTGTGTTGGCTAGCACCATCCGCGAACCCAGCATAAACCTCCTATTCACTTGACATCTTACATAGTGAAAAAGAGAACATGAATAACTACACATCCACACAAAAAAAAGAAAAAAATGTATAAAACAATATGCATATATACAAGAAGCCACACCTAGGTGACTGACCTAAGTGTAATACTTCTTAAGGTAGAGCCCATTTTTAGGCTCCTCTAAGGCATTTCCCTCTAAATCAACCAAACGGTAAGCACCCTTCTCTAAGATCTCGTTCATAATGAAAGGTCTGAACCACATGGGTTTGAACTTGCCTACCCCTAGGGGATATCTGTCTTGGTTGGAGAAAATATAATGGTGAATGGACCGATCATATTAACACTTGAATCGTTGCTTATGAGCCTCATTATCCAAGGTTTTGTCGCGACGCTCCTCATCGAGCTGCTCGAGATATAGAAGACATTCCTCAAGAAGTGTAGTGTTGGGAAACAGTTCCATTTCCAACTTCAGAAAAGGGATTTGACACTCAACGAGTAAGACTGCCTCTGGCTCGTAGATGAGTTGAAAAGGTGAAAAAATAGTGCCAGTCTTTACAAAAGTTAGATAAGCCGACAACGTCGAATATAACATAAAATTCCAATTTGACTTGGCCGAATTGATCGTCCACTAAAGAATAGTCTTGAGAGACTTATTCACAACTTCTACCTGACCATTCGCTTACGGGTAATAGGGTGATGAAGGTTCTTGTTTAAACCCAATATTTGATGTTAATTTGGTCATCATTTTATTCTGGAAGTGACTGCCATGCTCAATGACAATCTCCTTCGGGATACTGAATCTAGATACTATCTGATTGAAAATGAAAAGGGCAGTAGTTTTCCCATCATTGTTAAACCTCTACATAGCTTTGACCCACTTAGTGAAGTAGTTGACTACTACAAAGATATAATGATGCCCCCTAGCAGAAGACGAGTGACATGTAGTGAAATCAATCCCCCACTTGGTGAAAGGACCGACAACAATAACTGAGAATATAGGAGTAGGAACCTGTGCCTACATCTTCCGACAGAAGATATGGCACACTTGACACTTCTTGACCGCCTCTACACAATATTTGATTAACAACGGACATAAGTATCCTGCACGAATAATATTTTGGGTTGTTTCCAACCTGGACAAATGACCGCCACATGCTCTAGTGTGACATTCGTTCAAAATAAGCTATGCTTCTTCGCGAGTAAGACATCCTCGAAGAATGCAATCTACACCTCGACGATACAAAGTGTAATTGAGGATGAGATAGTTTCGCGCTTGGTGTCATATTCGTCGACGCTCATCATGAGAAGCAGAATTGGAGCACTTCAAAGTCTGTATATACACAAGTATATCTCCATCCATGGGTCTAAAGAAGAAATCAGAAAAATATCTTCGTTAATTAGTGATTCTTTAGGTGAAACGTCACCACTTTCGACCGAAATTTTCGAGATTAACTCAGCGAATACCAAGGACTTTTTAGATTTCTCCAAAATGAAATCCAATTCAAACTCTTGGAGGATAAATATCCACCGACTAATTTTTCCGCCAATGACACATCACGTAACACATATTGAAATGGATTGACGACAAAAAAAACAGTGGTCTTGCGAAGTAATATATAGTGACGGAACCGTTAGACGGCGTGAACAACTTCCAAAGCAATTTTCTCAACATGTGAATAGTTGGGTTCCGGTCCCACTAGGCCTTGGCTAAGATAATAGTTAAGGTGCTCTTCGAGTGCATCTTCCTCTTGTACCAAGACCATGTCGATTGTGGACTCTGCAGCAGCCACATATAACAGGAAATCCTTGCCATAATCAAGAGGCCTAAGCAGAGGGGAATACATCAGAGCATGTTTCAATGCATCAAAAGAGCATCGAGTTGCTTTGTTCCAACATAATGGGACTACCTTTTTTAAAATATGCATGAACCCTTTTGTAATTTTGGCATAATTAGCGACAAAACGTCGAAGAAAGTTTGCTTTCCCCTGTAAACTTTGAAGTTGGGGTATTGTGCACAGGGGAGGAAATTGAACTATCACCTCAAACTTAAGAGGATTAACCATGATCCCTTTTGTCGACATGATGAAACGTAATAAATGACTCGATGTCACACAAAAAATTCACTTGTTTGGATTCAAGCTAATCTGATAGTAGCGGCATCACTCAAAGATTATTCATGCTAGATCATCCAGGTACACCTCGACTATGTGTTTGAGGCTGTGAAAAGTAAACGACATGACCTGCTGAAAAGTAGCTCCAACATTCTTCAGGGAAAAAGGCAATTTTTGATACGCGAAGGTACCCCAAGAAAAAATAAAAGTTCTTTTATGTTGGTCCTAGGGTTTGATTTGTATTTGATTATATCCCAAAATATTGTCCATGAAAGAAAATACTTCACAAGTCGCACACTCAATGACAATCTCATCAATAAATGGGGTTGCAAAATTGTCTTTCGGGCAAGCTTTTTTCAAATCCCGAAAATCCATACAAACCTGAATCATGCCTTGCTTCTTGTTGACAAGAACCGGGTTCGATACCCATTCTGTCAATTGTACAGGGTAGATGAAACCATAACTTTGAGAAGTTTCTCTACCTCATCCTTTATCACCGCTGATTTTTGAGGATTGATGAGGCGAAGCTTCTATCGGACTGGTTTGACATCAATATAAGTCATGATTTCATGTTCAACAATTCATGGATCGATGCCTAGAATCTCCTCCTAAGACCAAGAAAAAATGTCGCGGAACTCCTTAAACAACTCAGTGTAGATTTGAATCTCTTCAGGGTAGCAATCTGCTCCGACGAAGACATTCTCCACGACGCCAGGCGTTTTGGAGATATTGGTAGGAATTGTTGCAGAAATACTTTCCATGTTTTCCTTGATGTATACTGTGTGTGTAGCTAGAGGGTTGATAGGACAAGGGTTATCTCCCTTCATGGTCGCAACAAACCCTCCTGCCTCTATTCTCCTGAGCTCGAGAAGAAAATAATATCTATGGTGAAGATCATCCCAAGGTATGTCTAGACCAGTAATTGCCTCCAGAATCACCTCATCAGAGGGAAAGACTAAGTCTAAAAGGTCCAGAGTGGCGAGAGAGTATTGAGCCAAAATAGGCTTGAGGACAGGATCTAGCTCATATGAGGGAGCCAAATCAGGGTTGGTCGAGCCTTTTTGGAAAACATTATACGCAACCTCAGTCACAGATAAGGGCATGGCCATACCAAGGTTCCCTACCCCTTCCATCGAATTCGATGGGGAAGATAAAGTCCACGGGTCATGAAAGTAGCTCGTTTTAAAAGACAACACTTGCAAAATTGCAGCCTTCAGCTAGTTGGGGACGACCCAAATAAACCTTACATTATTGGAAGGTGACGGATAGTCAAAAGTTCCCATCAAATCTGGAAACAATCTGACACCTAAATTGATAATGCATGGTTGTGGGTTAACAATCATTGGGACTGTGGAAGCCCCCAATGAAGGGTTGGGATGAGAGAAGGACAACTAGGCGACGGTTATAATTCGGCCTTAATGCGGAAAGTATAAGACCTAAAACATGGTGGCTACAATCGCGTGCATTGCATAGGTCCAATTCTGTCCTAACATAAGATTGTATTCGAGAGGCACATTGACTACTTCAACCTTGACGCACACAGTTTTACCCTCCAACTACACGGGAAAAGAGGGAATTATACCATATTGTCTAAACGATCGACCGTTAAAATTTGTAAGCAACGTAGGTGGTGGAGACAACTCAGGCTGGCCAATGGCCCTCCAACATGCCAACAACATCACGCAAGTCGAGGCACCCTCATCAACCACTGTATGGAAAATGTTCTGTGTCAATGATTTTGTGGTGTATGCCACTACTTTCTGAAAGGTGACATGGTGAGGAAGATGAGGTTTAAGGTTAGTGGGATCGAAAATGATCATTCTTGAGTTACTAGGTTCTTTCGCTCCCAAGGAAGACAACAATGCTTTTTGTTGTGAGGGGAAACTCTGGAGAACCTCCAAAGCAGACATTGTACAAGGAGTTTGTGCTTGTTCCTCCATAATGAAGTAATTTTGAGCTGCCCTCACATTTGGGTTGTGAGAATCCTTCTTGAATGCAAATTTAGGGATGTGAGTCATTGTTTCTCCCACTATCTTCTCAATTTAAAAAGGATATAGTGGGTTGGACGCCTCTTTTCCCTTCTCAACGGATTCTGGCATTCTATAGTCATGAGTCTTGTTTTATAAATTAGCTTCAACGTTCATCATGTAAATGTTTGTGACTTAGTTTTTTGGATTAAGTTTGGGGGGTCCTTGACCACCCCTATCCATGCTCGTGGATGCAGATGCTTGAGCCATATTTTTCCCTTGTGGAAAAAGGTATGTCAACACAGCAAGATGTTGCTATTCTAGTAGCTTATGGGCTTTCGCAAGACGAGGGCATAGGTGAGTTAAGTGGTCATTCATGCAAAGCTTACACAGAAACTTCACCTTCTTCTTTTCAGTTTTTCCCTCACCAGCATTGTCAGCAGCCTTTTTATCCCCCTTATGCTTCTTGTTTTTTTGTTTCTTCTTTCCCTCGGTCTGTTGGTTAGCCTTGGGATTTGTTGATTGCACACGGTGTACATCCAACGTCTGGCTTGCGGGGGCATTTGAACTAGGAGTTTGGATGGCCATATTTTTTTGAATCGATAACTGATGTAATTGATTAGACAATAGATCCGTGGAATTGATTTTTGTTGATCCCACTATGCCATCAACATGGGGCTCAGACTTTTGTTTGGCCTTATCGAGAGTTGACCATGGCGCATCAGGTAAGATCTCATAAAGCATGTCAGACTAAGACTATATGTAATGACCCTTTTCTTATTACTATGAATAATCTCATAAATAAACCTAAACATTGGCTAAATTATAATTAATTATTAAATAACCTTAAGTGATTATAAGTTATTAATTAATTNAACATATTTTTTTTTAAGTTTTTAATTTTTTTAATTTTTTATATATATCCTTTTTATGTGTGTGTCAAAGTAATAACTTAAAGCTCTGTTATATACAGATGTGGGACTAGTTCAACTGACAGACTTCATTAGGACCAAGCATCATCCTCGACCAGAGGTAGGACCTATAGTAGCAGGAGGACCAACAGCTGGAGGAGGACCCCTAGCCAGAGAGGATGATAGAGTCCTACGACGAGTAGAGAGGAACCTCACTGCTCTCACTCGTGTAGTTCCCATGGCCAAGATCGAGGATCTTCTCCCGGCTATGTAGCCACATGTAGTAGGGGTGCCTCGGACCTCGGTCCAGTTATTCTGGCATCTTGTGAATGTCATTGTCCACTACAGTAGGGCCAATAGGACTAGACCTTAGATAGCATTGGAATTCTTATGTGTCGAGGGCACTTTTTGTACTATGTATTTTGAGGGATTAATCCCAACGATGTATACTGGCTACTTTTGAGGCTTTCATGCCCACTTTGTACTCATGACACCATTTTTGGACATACATATATACTTTTTTTTTTTTATGAATGACATTTTTACAAATGTATTTACATGTGTATGTGTGTGTTTTACTTTTACATGTGAGCACAACATGCCAAACTAAAACTTGATTATCTAATGAATCAGTTAGATGGTTAAATATCCTAGGAACATGAATATAAGTAATATAATCAAAATATCGTTCTAAGATACATACCCTAAGGAATCTTTGGTGAAGAGTGGGATCATAAACGTGGTAAACCCCGTTTAATTAGGACACAACCAGTTGAGCATCTAAGTAAACCCGGAGGCGAGAAATACCATGTGACAAGGCATCACATAGTAATTCTATCACTTCACTGTACTCAGAAATATTATTGGTTATGTCGCCTAGACAAATACCTATGGAAGATAGCAACTTTCCCCTAGGTGTGAAAATCACCCAAGTTGTGGAAGCAAGCCTCCGAGTGTGTTGGCTAGCACCATCCGCGAACCCAGCATAAACCTCCTATTCACTTGACATCTTACATAGTGAAAAAGAGAACATGAATAACTACACATCCACACAAAAAAAAGAAAAAAATGTATAAAACAATATGCATATATACAAGAAGCCACACCTAGGTGACTGACCTAAGTGTAATACTTCTTAAGGTAGAGCCCATTTTTAGGCTCCTCTAAGGCATTTCCCTCTAAATCAACCAAACGGTAAGCACCCTTCTCTAAGATCTCGTTCATAATGAAAGGTCTGAACCACATGGGTTTGAACTTGCCTACCCCTAGGGGATATCTGTCTTGGTTGGAGAAAATATAATGGTGAATGGACCGATCATATTAACACTTGAATCGTTGCTTATGAGCCTCATTATCCAAGGTTTTGTCGCGACGCTCCTCATCGAGCTGCTCGAGATATAGAAGACATTCCTCAAGAAGTGTAGTGTTGGGAAACAGTTCCATTTCCAACTTCAGAAAAGGGATTTGACACTCAACGAGTAAGACTGCCTCTGGCTCGTAGATGAGTTGAAAAGGTGAAAAAATAGTGCCAGTCTTTACAAAAGTTAGATAAGCCGACAACGTCGAATATAACATAAAATTCCAATTTGACTTGGCCGAATTGATCGTCCACTAAAGAATAGTCTTGAGAGACTTATTCACAACTTCTACCTGACCATTCGCTTACGGGTAATAGGGTGATGAAGGTTCTTGTTTAAACCCAATATTTGATGTTAATTTGGTCATCATTTTATTCTGGAAGTGACTGCCATGCTCAATGACAATCTCCTTCGGGATACTGAATCTAGATACTATCTGATTGAAAATGAAAAGGGCAGTAGTTTTCCCATCATTGTTAAACCTCTACATAGCTTTGACCCACTTAGTGAAGTAGTTGACTACTACAAAGATATAATGATGCCCCCTAGCAGAAGACGAGTGACATGTAGTGAAATCAATCCCCCACTTGGTGAAAGGACCGACAACAATAACTGAGAATATAGGAGTAGGAACCTGTGCCTACATCTTCCGACAGAAGATATGGCACACTTGACACTTCTTGACCGCCTCTACACAATATTTGATTAACAACGGACATAAGTATCCTGCACGAATAATATTTTGGGTTGTTTCCAACCTGGACAAATGACCGCCACATGCTCTAGTGTGACATTCGTTCAAAATAAGCTATGCTTCTTCGCGAGTAAGACATCCTCGAAGAATGCAATCTACACCTCGACGATACAAAGTGTAATTGAGGATGAGATAGTTTCGCGCTTGGTGTCATATTCGTCGACGCTCATCATGAGAAGCAGAATTGGAGCACTTCAAAGTCTGTATATACACAAGTATATCTCCATCCATGGGTCTAAAGAAGAAATCAGAAAAATATCTTCGTTAATTAGTGATTCTTTAGGTGAAACGTCACCACTTTCGACCGAAATTTTCGAGATTAACTCAGCGAATACCAAGGACTTTTTAGATTTCTCCAAAATGAAATCCAATTCAAACTCTTGGAGGATAAATATCCACCGACTAATTTTTCCGCCAATGACACATCACGTAACACATATTGAAATGGATTGACGACAAAAAAAACAGTGGTCTTGCGAAGTAATATATAGTGACGGAACCGTTAGACGGCGTGAACAACTTCCAAAGCAATTTTCTCAACATGTGAATAGTTGGGTTCCGGTCCCACTAGGCCTTGGCTAAGATAATAGTTAAGGTGCTCTTCGAGTGCATCTTCCTCTTGTACCAAGACCATGTCGATTGTGGACTCTGCAGCAGCCACATATAACAGGAAATCCTTGCCATAATCAAGAGGCCTAAGCAGAGGGGAATACATCAGAGCATGTTTCAATGCATCAAAAGAGCATCGAGTTGCTTTGTTCCAACATAATGGGACTACCTTTTTTAAAATATGCATGAACCCTTTTGTAATTTTGGCATAATTAGCGACAAAACGTCGAAGAAAGTTTGCTTTCCCCTGTAAACTTTGAAGTTGGGGTATTGTGCACAGGGGAGGAAATTGAACTATCACCTCAAACTTAAGAGGATTAACCATGATCCCTTTTGTCGACATGATGAAACGTAATAAATGACTCGATGTCACACAAAAAATTCACTTGTTTGGATTCAAGCTAATCTGATAGTAGCGGCATCACTCAAAGATTATTCATGCTAGATCATCCAGGTACACCTCGACTATGTGTTTGAGGCTGTGAAAAGTAAACGACATGACCTGCTGAAAAGTAGCTCCAACATTCTTCAGGGAAAAAGGCAATTTTTGATACGCGAAGGTACCCCAAGAAAAAATAAAAGTTCTTTTATGTTGGTCCTAGGGTTTGATTTGTATTTGATTATATCCCAAAATATTGTCCATGAAAGAAAATACTTCACAAGTCGCACACTCAATGACAATCTCATCAATAAATGGGGTTGCAAAATTGTCTTTCGGGCAAGCTTTTTTCAAATCCCGAAAATCCATACAAACCTGAATCATGCCTTGCTTCTTGTTGACAAGAACCGGGTTCGATACCCATTCTGTCAATTGTACAGGGTAGATGAAACCATAACTTTGAGAAGTTTCTCTACCTCATCCTTTATCACCGCTGATTTTTGAGGATTGATGAGGCGAAGCTTCTATCGGACTGGTTTGACATCAATATAAGTCATGATTTCATGTTCAACAATTCATGGATCGATGCCTAGAATCTCCTCCTAAGACCAAGAAAAAATGTCGCGGAACTCCTTAAACAACTCAGTGTAGATTTGAATCTCTTCAGGGTAGCAATCTGCTCCGACGAAGACATTCTCCACGACGCCAGGCGTTTTGGAGATATTGGTAGGAATTGTTGCAGAAATACTTTCCATGTTTTCCTTGATGTATACTGTGTGTGTAGCTAGAGGGTTGATAGGACAAGGGTTATCTCCCTTCATGGTCGCAACAAACCCTCCTGCCTCTATTCTCCTGAGCTCGAGAAGAAAATAATATCTATGGTGAAGATCATCCCAAGGTATGTCTAGACCAGTAATTGCCTCCAGAATCACCTCATCAGAGGGAAAGACTAAGTCTAAAAGGTCCAGAGTGGCGAGAGAGTATTGAGCCAAAATAGGCTTGAGGACAGGATCTAGCTCATATGAGGGAGCCAAATCAGGGTTGGTCGAGCCTTTTTGGAAAACATTATACGCAACCTCAGTCACAGATAAGGGCATGGCCATACCAAGGTTCCCTACCCCTTCCATCGAATTCGATGGGGAAGATAAAGTCCACGGGTCATGAAAGTAGCTCGTTTTAAAAGACAACACTTGCAAAATTGCAGCCTTCAGCTAGTTGGGGACGACCCAAATAAACCTTACATTATTGGAAGGTGACGGATAGTCAAAAGTTCCCATCAAATCTGGAAACAATCTGACACCTAAATTGATAATGCATGGTTGTGGGTTAACAATCATTGGGACTGTGGAAGCCCCCAATGAAGGGTTGGGATGAGAGAAGGACAACTAGGCGACGGTTATAATTCGGCCTTAATGCGGAAAGTATAAGACCTAAAACATGGTGGCTACAATCGCGTGCATTGCATAGGTCCAATTCTGTCCTAACATAAGATTGTATTCGAGAGGCACATTGACTACTTCAACCTTGACGCACACAGTTTTACCCTCCAACTACACGGGAAAAGAGGGAATTATACCATATTGTCTAAACGATCGACCGTTAAAATTTGTAAGCAACGTAGGTGGTGGAGACAACTCAGGCTGGCCAATGGCCCTCCAACATGCCAACAACATCACGCAAGTCGAGGCACCCTCATCAACCACTGTATGGAAAATGTTCTATGTCAATGATTTTTTGGTGTATGCCACTACTTTCTGAAAGGTGACATGGTGAGGAAGATGAGGTTTAAGGTTAGTGGGATCGAAAATGATCATTCTTGAGTTACTAGGTTCTTTCACTCCCAAGGAAGACAACAATGCTTTTTGTTGTGAGGGGAAACTCTGGAGAACCTCCAAAGCAGACATTGTACAAGGAGTTTGTGCTCGTTCCTCCATAATGAAGTAATTTTGAGCTGCCCTCGCGTTTGGGTTGTGAGAATCCTTCTTGAATGCACATTTAGGGATGTGAGTCATTGTTTCTCCCACTATCTTCTCAATTTAAAAAGGATACAGTGGGTTGGACGCCTCTTTTCCCTTCTCAACGGATTCTGGAATTCTATAGTCATGAGTCTTGGTTTATAAATTAGCTTCAACGTTCATCATGTAAATGTTTGCGACTGAGTTATTTGGATTAAGTTTGGGGGGTCCTTGACCACCCCTATCCATGCTCGTGGATGCAGATGCTTGAGCCATATTTTTCCATTGTGGAAAAAGGTATGTCAACACAGCAAGATGTTTCTATTCTAGTAGCTTATGGGATTTTGCAAGATGAGGGCATAGGTGAGTTAAGTGGTCATTCATGCAAAGCTTACACAGAAACATCACCTTCTTCTTTTCAGTTTTTCCCTCACCAGCATTGTCAGCAGCCTTTTTATCCCCCTTACGCTTCTTGTTTTTTTGTTTCTTCTTTCCCTCGGTCTGTTGGTTAGCCTTGGGATTTGTTGATTGCACACTGTGTACATCCAACGTCTGGATTGCGGGGGCAGTTGAACTAGGGGTTTGGATGGCCATATTTTTTTGAATCGATAACTGATGTAATTGATTAGACAATAGATCCGTGGAATTGATTTTTGTTGAGCCCACTATGCCATCAACATGGGGCTCAGACTTTTGTTTGGCCTTATCGAGAGTTGACCATGGCGCATCAGGTAAGATCTCATAAAGCATGTCAGACTGAGACTAAATCAGTTCCTATTGTTGGGATCTCACAATAGCCTCTTCTTCAGAAAACACTTCGGACATTGCTATGTCTTTGAATATGCAAGGAACCAAAGACTTTAAGAACCACTCAAGAAAAAATGCAGGATGGAACTTGACCTTAATCAAAATCTTTCGTCGTCGCCATTCCCAGATATGATCTGAGATATGGTCATCCTTAGTCTACTCAAAGTTGGCCAGCAACTCAATGTCAAAATCGTATCTCACTGGAAACTAAAAATGGTTCAATAAAACCATAGTCAGGTCATAAATTAAGAATACTTTGATTTGTCGAGCTCGATATACCATTTCATTGCACCCTCTATAAGAGTGTGTTGAAAAAGGCACAATTGAACAGAGTCATTCTTCAATGAGTTGGATGAGCACCACAAGTGAAAAGTTGTCACATGATCACTTAGATCTTCGCCAAGCTTTCCCTCAAAATTAGGGATGTCATAAGAAAACTTAGTCAGCATGGGGGGCCAACGCGGATAATGACAGATCAAGTCATTTAAAAATCTCGACAAGTCTAGCAAATACAGGGTTTCCAGAAAGGCCCTGAAGCCTATGTAACCGACGGAGTTGTTAATCTTCCACTTTGTGAAACGATGAACCGACATTGTAACATTTATCCAGCGTGAATCACAGATCACACACTAAAATTTCCTAGGGGGAAATCAAGCAAACAACTAACCAGTGGGAAGGACAGTTACGCCAATTGACTCTAGAGAAACTTACTGGTGCAAGTGCAACTCGAACATGGACGCACCCTGCGAGTATACTTTGCAAATCCTAACCTAACCTCTGCCCTAGGTACCACGGTATACCCCCGCAGTCACCTGTGTAAGTTCATAAAAATAGGCAACTAGGTTGCCAAATCGCATTCAGTTACCAGGTGGGTACAGTCAACAGTCGAGTTGATCATAATGAGCAGTTTAACAAGTCCGAAGCCCTTCAAGGGTGTTGATAATTGGTTCGGAATACAACTAAGGATCTCGAATGGATTTGAGTTCCATGAGGCTCCGTAGGAAAATGCAATCAATGTGATTCCCAAGAAAGACCCTCAATATACAATCCCCACTACACTCAGTCTGGCTTCAGAGGGGTTATCTCCTCTACCTTTCCTTACACGACCTCGTGTTTAGCTCTTGTGTTAGAGGGGGGTCCCGACTAACTCTTACGACACTGGACTTTACACACTCCCTATCTCAAACTCTAATGTGTGTTTTAGATGGCCTTGAAGAGTTTCCTCTTCACACATATTTCAAGGCCCTAAAATCCCAAACTAGTCGGTGAACCCTACAAATAGAAAGTCTAATAGATTTTAAATTAAGCGTTAATTTTATGGGCTTAATTTCTGCAAAGGATGTGAACGCACAACTAGTGGTGTTTGGAAGAGACGAAAACAAAGAAAACTTTAGAGCATTTATATAAAAAAGCAAACTAGATACTTTGAATTTAAAGCAAAAGCTTGTAAAATCTTTGTGAATATCAACTTTTCAAATTGATGTTTCAAGATCTTATAACTGAAAGTTTCCTAAAAGAGTCTTTTCGTTTCACGATGCAAAACTACTTTTACTTTCAGGAAATCAAGAAAGAAATTTGAAACTGAAACTCTTTTCTTTTGCAAACTAACAACCTAGGCTATAATACCAAACTAAACGCAAAAATTCTTTTTGATTTTTTGAAATGCTTTAACAAGAAAAACCAAAGTAATTTTTTTTTTTCAAAGCATAAACAAGACAAAGAGAAAACAGAACCCAAGATTGACAGATACCCTAGGCCAACTGCGTAAACGCAGAGATTCAAAAGAAACCAAAGGAGGATCAAAAACTTGAAAGTTCACTCTAAAACTCTAGGGAAAACAAAATAAAATCAAGAAACAAGTTAAAATTGAATCTTTAACCCAAGCTAAAACCACTAACAGAGACCCTGTAAAGTCCAAGAAAGGACTGAGAATCACAAGGCTTATCTCAGGAAAGAGAAAGACTCCTCTCTTTTTTTAAAACCTTCAAGACACATAAACGCGGGTTGTTGCACCAGTAGCCTGCGTATGTATGTGGGTTTTCTATTGTGCAGACTATGTATGTACGTGGGTTGAGCCAAAGCAAAGCACATACACCTATGATGTTTTTCAAAAAAAGATAAAGACTTGGCAGATTAACTGGGCAGGAAAAGTTGGTAGGCACTTGGAAGGTGACCAGAGACCATAAATCGACTTTGTAAACTTGATAAAAACTCAAAAGGAAATTTAAAAAAAAAAACAATTAAAACCAAAAAACCTCCCACTAAGACCCTAGAGAGACTCCTTAGTGGAGTCGCAATTCTTCTAGCAGGGAAAATCCTCCTATTACTATACTCGGTCGAAGTATAGGCAGAGCATTGATCTCCCTTAAAAGATATTTCTATTTCTAAACTACCCCAAACATTCTTAACGTAAAAGACAAGAGAAGGAAAAGAGGATGTACCTAGGGTCCTTTCGGTTGGTGTAGACCTCCCTCTCCTTTGTAGTTTCTTAGGCTATTGGTCTCCTCCCAAAGTTGAACCGCAAACAATTTAGACAATAAAGCTACAAGATATTCTATCTCTACTTATCAATGTTAGGGTTTAGATATAAATGTAAATGCATTAATCAATTAAGCATAAAACACAATATTTGGGACAGAAACAAAACTCTTTTATCCATATGTGAAGATTACAAAAAGTTACAACCTTCTTATCGGAAGACGCTCCGCGAACCTGGTTCGGGATCCTCTTATTGTTGCTCCATGTGCATCATTCCTGTGATACAAAGGGCTACAAAGCTTGGGCTAAAAGGGGAAGGGATTTTGGCATAGTTTCTTTGTTCTAATACTTGATTATGGAATGAGACCCCAAGACCTCCTTTTAAATGTCCAAAAGATGGTTATTTGGTTTGGGGACGGGATACAATGGGTGAATTGGTTGGGAAACCCTCGATAGCAAATAAACTCCATCGAATTCCTTGCAACTTTTTTTATTTTTTGCAACTTTTAGAGGTAAACACAGGTTTTTTAGCATGCATCCTGCATATGTGCACGAGTTGTCTAGTAAGAAGCTAGCGTGTGTACGCAGAAAGTAGTGCAGCAGGGCACGTACATGCTCTAAAAAATGGGTTTTTGAAGAGAGATCCTCAATAGTAATTTGGAAAATTGTGAAAGTAGAAAGGCCAATGCAATGTATGCATAGGTAGGGAATTTTAGGGCTGTAACAATATGGTTTCAAAGGTTCTTTGACTGGTAATGGATGCTTCTTCTAAGGAGAAACACCAAGTCGAATATTTCTCTTCAAATGCAAGGGGAAACAAACGCCTGATGACAT
>JZKD02S0247030.1:0-21146 GCA_000966675.3 Picea glauca
TTCCATGCTTCCGTTTGCATCCTTATTTCCTTCTACAAAGTGTCACAAGTCTTTTTCTATTTTCCTCTTGATTTTTGACTTCTTCTGGGTCTCTTCAAGTTTGATTATAATTTCAGATTATCTAGTAGTTGTTACTTATATAATAGCTTCCATAGGAATTGTACCAAGGATTGTCAACATACTTCATCTTTTCATGCATATTGCTTGACTTGTAGTCATCGTGATAGCAATCCTTATCTTGTTATTCTTCCATGGTTATTGTTTCACTTGAACATCTTATCTTCTAAGAAATAGATATGCATGATATGTACAAAAACTATGTAAATGCGGTATGTACAAGAACTTTGAAGAATATTGTTACCTTGACTTAGAAGAATGAATCTTACTTCATCTTGTTTGACTTTCTTTGAGGGTTCCTTCCTTTTCTTTAACTCGGGACAATGATTCATATTTTCGATAGTTGAAGCGTTTTATTTTTGACATATCCTTTTCTTGATTTGGTTTCTTCCTTGAGTCAAACTTCATCTTATTCCTGAATTTCTTTAACTTTGTTGTGAGGTTTGATCATCATATTTCCTTTGGAATTTCTCTTTTGCGCTAATACTTGATTCGTCTTGTGCACAACAAGTCCAAATTTCTTCAAATGTGGGATACTCCTTTCTTGAGTTCATGCTTGTGGAAAATGCATCCCATGCCTTGGGAAGGCCATTGAGTACTATATTTACCAGTTCCTTTTCTGAAATGATTTCTTCAATAGCTTGTACTTGATCTCTTAACTGATAGATTCTTACTAAGTGTGATGTTATGTTTTCATCATCATTCATTTTCATGTCATGGAGCTCATTCTTCAGACTCATTACTTATCCAATGTTTCTGACTGAGAAGAGGTTAGTTAGGGCATCATACATCTTCTTAGATGAGTTAAGATGAGAGATGTAGGGTATCAAGTGGTATTTTACAGATCCCACTATGATACTCATGGCATTGATGCCATTATTCTTGAACTTCTCTGTAACTGTGACATTCTGAGGTTCCTTCTATTTGCCTTCTTCAAACTGTGGTTCCACAATCTTTCCTTTCACGATATCCAATAATTTATCTTTGGCAAGGATGAGATCAATATTTCTCTTCCATCCTCTAAAGTTAGAAGAACGCTTTGACTTTTTTTTTGACTTCATAGAGTAAGTCATGACTGCTTTGACTTGGTCAACCTTTGACTTTGACCAAAAAATCAAACTTGATGTCTTAGCTTGTTGAGGGTACCAGGAGGTGCGCTAGGCTAGGGCACACTAGGATATCCAAGAATTAGGTCAAGATATTCACTCAAGGTACCTTAACAAGAGGGTTAGGGTTTCTTTGCTGCAACAAAATCTTTGACTGCAATTGCAACTATAACTAAGAAAATCCTCCTAATCTATCTTCCAATGGTTAGACTATCCAAAGATAGTGTGGGCCCATAAAATTTTATAAATAATAGGTGTGCTTGTTTAACCATAAACAATATAGAAATATTGTCACCCAAACATAGGCTGAAGCCACCCCCGAGCACCTTAACCTTGACAAAGAGAATAATTTTGGAAGAAAACCCTAGGTCCAAAAGACAATCAAGGTAGCATACCACTATCTAGAGATAGTGTACCAAGAAGAAATTCCAAACCATAACCAAGATAAATTCTAAGCCTAAAACTGAAAATACTAGTTGTAGTAGCTGCAGCTGCAACTACTCTCCAGAATTGCACACTTACTAAATTTTTGCATTGCGCACTAAATTTATGTAGTTGCGAGATGTGTGTATCCAAATGAGCTCTGGCATCCTGTATTTATACTACTCTTACTTATCTGTGTGGGCCAACTTCTCTTTCTAGAGGCTAAAAACTCAATATTAATTATTTTCTTTAGTCGACTTGTCTTCTAGGGTTATGTTCAATTCTTTAGGGTTTCTTCTTGCTTCCCAAAATATTCTATTCTTGTCAAGGTTACACATGGAGGTTTAATACCTCCCACAACTACCATAATATCAACATGGCCATGGTATATGATTTACAAAATTTTCGCCACTATTTGCTAGGGTCGGATTTCAAATTCTTCATTGATCATTTCGTGCTCAAGTATTTGGTTGTTGTTGTTCCAAGAATTTGACTTCTATGTTATCCTTAAGATTGGAAAAAATATGTTGGACCATATCATCTTTCGTAGGTTCAGACTGGGGAAGCTGCTACGAGCCTTGATGATGAACTTCATGATGCACAACTCTTCCGGGTCAAAGCCATTCCTGATAAATTGGCCAAAATATAAGAATTTATCATAACCGAACATGCTCCCACTAAGTATAATCCCACACAACATCGAAAACTGGTGACCTGTAGTGTCGAGTATCAATTGATTTCCAGGAAATTGTATAAGTTGGGCGCAGATGACATCCTGCATTGGTGTGCTTTGGAACATGAACGATACTCCATTTTGTACAAGGCACATGAATATATTGTTGGAGGCCAAAATGTCAGTAAGGATACCACACATAAGGTTCTGCATGTAGGGATTTGGTGGCCCTCTCTCTTTGCAGACTCTAAATACTACTACAAATATTGAAATGTATGTTAACATGTTGGAAATCCCTGTTACAGAGATGAGAATCTATCCTTCCCTATGACTACACTTAGTCCATTTAAAAAATTGGTGATATATTATATTGGGCCCATCAATCCTCCCATGCATTGCATAGGGGAACACTACATCATTACCACGACCAGATACCTCATGAAGTGGGTCGAAGAAACACCAATCAAGGATTGTACAACATAAACAACAACATGCTTTATTTTTGAGAACATCATCACCAGATTAAAATTTCCAAGGGTGTGGATGAGTGAGCAGGGTCAATTTTTGTGAATGAAACCATTGAACGAATCACTAAGGAGTTCATGATACATCACCAAAAGAGCATGCCTTATCAGCCTCAAGCCAATGGTACAATGGAGGATTTTAATAAAATTTTAGAACATGTTGTAACAAAATTTTGCAATGTGAAGCATGATGGAAGGGATCACCACATCCCCACAATCCTATTGGATTATTGAATAACATGAAAAGGGATGACCAAGCACAAGCCATTTAGAATTGTCTATGGAAAATAAGCAATCATGCCACTAGAATTTGTTGTTCCTACCCTTCGTGTCGCCCTAGCCACCCAAATGATTTATGATCAATATCTCCAGCACAAGTTAGATGACCTAACATAACTAAAGGAAGACAAAATGATGGCCGGTTTTAGTCAAGAAGTTGAAAAATAAAGACACAAGGCATGACACAATTGCAACATACGCCATAAAATTCTCCATCCTATATTTTTCAGTATTATTATACGATAATACATATTTTCACCATTTGTGCAAGCTCTGCATGCACTGGTTGGTTCCTTTTTGACTAGTCTACATTAGTGAAGAAGGTGTCACCAAGATGGAAACCCTACAAGGTTATCCACTTAAGGGAATCATTAATGGAAGCAGGTTGAAGGTTTACTATGGCCTGTAGGGGTTCGTCGTCGTTTCAAATCCTAGTCTAAGTTTTCAATAGGGGTAGAATATATTTAGTCTAGGTTGTAAAACATGTATCATATCTCATAGTTGACATAACTTACCTTTTGGACAACACAACATTCACATCATTCAAGTAGGTGGACTCGATAGATTGATAGTTTGAGCAATTTTTTAGATTTCCAAATTAGGTTGATGCTTTGGCATAGAGAGAGGGTTCATATCTAGTTTGACAATTCACAAGGGTTCTGGAATATTTTCCTTGACATTCAATCCATTTAAAGGGAAAGTTTTCCAATTTGGGTAGTTCACTCATGCCACAAGTACACAATCAATTATACCATTACATTCTCCGACACACATCTCTAGTACAACAGATCTCTCATCTAGTTCCCTTTGATTCAAATTTCACCGCCACTTTCTACTTGTTCTCCAAGCCATCCCCTCTCATTGAATATTTCTTTATCCCCTTCATCATATTTCCCATCCTCTCCCCCTATTTATATCAACCCACCGTTGCTCTCACCGGAGTAATACTCCATGACCCATTCCCTACCACCTGCATCTAAGACTTCCTTCATCATCCCAATGTTATTTCTCCTAGTTATCTTATTATTTTACATTTTTATCTTCCCCCCTATCATGGCATGGCATAACAGACTGTCCATACTCTATTTTTTCCAGTTCATTCGAGCAACTCAAGAGCCTGCACTTCATTTTTCACGAATATTATCAGTCTATCACTAGCTACTTGGTAGAGGTCCTTCTTGTTATAAATTACAACAATATTGAGAGGGGATGGGTGAATCAATATTACCTTAGATTTCTCAATTTACTTTTATTTCAACAAATTAAATTTATTTATAAATTCTTACTTAATCAACAATATATGCAAAACACAAAACGCAACACAAAAAACACATAACACAATAATTTTTACATGGAAACCCAATGTGGGAGAAAACCATAGAACATGTTTCTTTATGTTCTTCTGCAAGCACCAAATTAGAATTTACAATTATTCATCTTGAAAGGAACTCACCTGTCACAAATGAGGACACCAATCCTTTCAGGAACCAACTTGTCGAAGATAATTGGGACACTAATCCTATCAAGCACCAACCTATTGTAGATAATGAGGACACCAAACCTCTTAGGCACCAACCTGTCGTAGATAATGAGGAAATCAATCCTCAGTGAGCTTCAACTTACCCTATCACGACCCTTCCACCCTAAATTCAATTTTAAATAATGTTATTGTAGAATTGGACCTAAAAATTAATCTGTTATATCTCTAGTTTAGTTTCGTTGAACAGTTGTAGGTCCTTTTTCTTCTCTTTTTATCCACACCTTAATCGAATAGAGCACATCCTTATTTATATTTTTTTTTCCTAAGTTCCCCTTATTGTATTTGGATGCATAAGAGTTACATTGTGGAAATATTTTGACTATATCAAAGTCTTCTCAATTACACTTTTGTCTAAATAAAGTATGTAGATGCATGAAAATTACATTGTGGACCAATCTTGACTAGATTAAGGTCCTTTTAGTTACACTTCAGTATAAATAAATCATGTTGATGTGTGCCAGTTATATTGTGGACAAATCTTGACCAGATCAAGATCTAGTTATAACTGGACATTCTTTGACTAAATCAAATGGACCAAATATTCCTATGAATGAGCTCCAACTCATATCCAACAACAAAACTTGGTCTTATCAGAGCATGACACAACGACTCACATTTTGGTCTATAGTGAACCTACTGCATAGATAGAATAAGATCCCAAGGCTCAAGTAACAAGTCTTCATCCTGTCACACTTCCCCTCCAGTGCACTTCACTCAACCACTACGTTCATCCCACCACGTTTGACTCTGTTTCTTGTCACACGAGCTTCGTTTAGTCACAATCCAAAGTGATAGTCGTCGCATTGGTTCGATGTGCCATGCATATTTTATTTTGCACAATCTTCCACACAATACGTCATAGTCCATTCCATCACATTAGTTTCATATCAGTACACTCCACTACACCATTCATCGCATTGGTTCAAAGCACTCTACCGATTTTCTTTTGTGCCATCGACCCTTCCTTGCAATATTGATCCTTTCATCCTTCAATCCTTCTCTGTGATTTTTTTTATCCTTTCATGACTTCCTTTGTATATGCACCATACTTTCTGGGCACAATGTACATTACTTCTTTGACATCAATGACAACATATGTGCAATAAAATCCCCCTTTTTCATTGATGGAAACAAATAGAGCCTTCTTCTCTGTTCTAAAAGGTGACTGCCAAAAAAGTGTCCTTTTATGCTAAGATATACCATTTTGATGTGCGCAGCTGCAAGATGCTCTCCATTTCAATGTGCACAACTTCTAGATCAAACAAGATGATCCTCCTTTTGAATGTGCACAACTACCATATCAAACAAGATTCCCCCCCTTTCAATGTGCACAACTTATACATCAATAACCTTTATGATATTCTCCCCCTTTGACAACAATGAAAAATAAGGACTTGAAATATTCTCTCGTCCATGCCTCTTTAAGTGCAGAGAACCATACTTAAACATAATACCATCGAGAGGCATAGAAAAATTCAACTGTTCGCATCTCCAAAAAAAAAATTCTCCTTGATACTGCAACAAATGGGGCATGTTTCTACGTAGTGAACTATGTTCTTTATTGAATAAGGTAAGATGAGATCACCCCCATATTCTATATGAGATACTCAAAGGGTTCTCTGAGTAATGGATTAGTAAAAATATTTACAATTTTCTCTTTGGAAGGAAAATACTCTAATTTGACCACATGATCCTGAACTCGTTCTCTGAGAAAACGATATTTGATTGGTATATGCTTAGTATTAGAGTGTTGAACATGATTTTTAGAGAGATTAATAACACTTGTATTGTCACACATGATGGAGATAGGTTGATCACAAGGAACTTGGATATCCTTGAGATTTTTTTTAATCCAAAACACTTGAGTACAACATGATGTTGTTGCTATATATTTGGCTTTAGTTGTAGAGAGAGATATGGAGGTTTTGTTTTTGTTGAGTCAAGACACCAAAAAATTGCCAAGGAAGAATGCACCTCCACTAGTGCTTTTTCTATCATCAATTATTCCCACAAAGTATGCATTTGTATAAAATGTGAGAATGAGGTTTGTGTCTTTTGGATATCACAAGACATAATCAACAGTGCCTTGCAAATATCTAAAAAATATTTTAACCACAATAACATGAGTTTCCTTGGGATTGGCTTGAAACCTACCTACCAAACCTACTGCTTGTATGATGTTCGGCCTTGAAGCTATGAGATATATTAAACTGCCTATCATATAATTGTACATGGTTTGATATATTTATGAAGCATATTCATCCTTGCTAAGTTTACAACTGGTAGTCATGGGAGTGCTTACTAGTGCATAGTTTTCCATGCCAAANTTCCATGCTTCCGTTTGCATCCTTATTTCCTTCTACAAAGTGTCACAAGTCTTTTTCTATTTTCCTCTTGATTTTTGACTTCTTCTGGGTCTCTTCAAGTTTGATTATAATTTCAGATTATCTAGTAGTTGTTACTTATATAATAGCTTCCATAGGAATTGTACCAAGGATTGTCAACATACTTCATCTTTTCATGCATATTGCTTGACTTGTAGTCATCGTGATAGCAATCCTTATCTTGTTATTCTTCCATGGTTATTGTTTCACTTGAACATCTTATCTTCTAAGAAATAGATATGCATGATATGTACAAAAACTATGTAAATGCGGTATGTACAAGAACTTTGAAGAATATTGTTACCTTGACTTAGAAGAATGAATCTTACTTCATCTTGTTTGACTTTCTTTGAGGGTTCCTTCCTTTTCTTTAACTCGGGACAATGATTCATATTTTCGATAGTTGAAGCGTTTTATTTTTGACATATCCTTTTCTTGATTTGGTTTCTTCCTTGAGTCAAACTTCATCTTATTCCTGAATTTCTTTAACTTTGTTGTGAGGTTTGATCATCATATTTCCTTTGGAATTTCTCTTTTGCGCTAATACTTGATTCGTCTTGTGCACAACAAGTCCAAATTTCTTCAAATGTGGGATACTCCTTTCTTGAGTTCATGCTTGTGGAAAATGCATCCCATGCCTTGGGAAGGCCATTGAGTACTATATTTACCAGTTCCTTTTCTGAAATGATTTCTTCAATAGCTTGTACTTGATCTCTTAACTGATAGATTCTTACTAAGTGTGATGTTATGTTTTCATCATCATTCATTTTCATGTCATGGAGCTCATTCTTCAGACTCATTACTTATCCAATGTTTCTGACTGAGAAGAGGTTAGTTAGGGCATCATACATCTTCTTAGATGAGTTAAGATGAGAGATGTAGGGTATCAAGTGGTATTTTACAGATCCCACTATGATACTCATGGCATTGATGCCATTATTCTTGAACTTCTCTGTAACTGTGACATTCTGAGGTTCCTTCTATTTGCCTTCTTCAAACTGTGGTTCCACAATCTTTCCTTTCACGATATCCAATAATTTATCTTTGGCAAGGATGAGATCAATATTTCTCTTCCATCCTCTAAAGTTAGAAGAACGCTTTGACTTTTTTTTTGACTTCATAGAGTAAGTCATGACTGCTTTGACTTGGTCAACCTTTGACTTTGACCAAAAAATCAAACTTGATGTCTTAGCTTGTTGAGGGTACCAGGAGGTGCGCTAGGCTAGGGCACACTAGGATATCCAAGAATTAGGTCAAGATATTCACTCAAGGTACCTTAACAAGAGGGTTAGGGTTTCTTTGCTGCAACAAAATCTTTGACTGCAATTGCAACTATAACTAAGAAAATCCTCCTAATCTATCTTCCAATGGTTAGACTATCCAAAGATAGTGTGGGCCCATAAAATTTTATAAATAATAGGTGTGCTTGTTTAACCATAAACAATATAGAAATATTGTCACCCAAACATAGGCTGAAGCCACCCCCGAGCACCTTAACCTTGACAAAGAGAATAATTTTGGAAGAAAACCCTAGGTCCAAAAGACAATCAAGGTAGCATACCACTATCTAGAGATAGTGTACCAAGAAGAAATTCCAAACCATAACCAAGATAAATTCTAAGCCTAAAACTGAAAATACTAGTTGTAGTAGCTGCAGCTGCAACTACTCTCCAGAATTGCACACTTACTAAATTTTTGCATTGCGCACTAAATTTATGTAGTTGCGAGATGTGTGTATCCAAATGAGCTCTGGCATCCTGTATTTATACTACTCTTACTTATCTGTGTGGGCCAACTTCTCTTTCTAGAGGCTAAAAACTCAATATTAATTATTTTCTTTAGTCGACTTGTCTTCTAGGGTTATGTTCAATTCTTTAGGGTTTCTTCTTGCTTCCCAAAATATTCTATTCTTGTCAAGGTTACACATGGAGGTTTAATACCTCCCACAACTACCATAATATCAACATGGCCATGGTATATGATTTACAAAATTTTCGCCACTATTTGCTAGGGTCGGATTTCAAATTCTTCATTGATCATTTCGTGCTCAAGTATTTGGTTGTTGTTGTTCCAAGAATTTGACTTCTATGTTATCCTTAAGATTGGAAAAAATATGTTGGACCATATCATCTTTCGTAGGTTCAGACTGGGGAAGCTGCTACGAGCCTTGATGATGAACTTCATGATGCACAACTCTTCCGGGTCAAAGCCATTCCTGATAAATTGGCCAAAATATAAGAATTTATCATAACCGAACATGCTCCCACTAAGTATAATCCCACACAACATCGAAAACTGGTGACCTGTAGTGTCGAGTATCAATTGATTTCCAGGAAATTGTATAAGTTGGGCGCAGATGACATCCTGCATTGGTGTGCTTTGGAACATGAACGATACTCCATTTTGTACAAGCCACATGAATATATTGTTGGAGGCCAAAATGTCAGTAAGGATACCACACATAAGGTTCTGCATGTATGGATTTGGTGGCCCTCTCTCTTTGCAGAATCTAAATACTACTACAAACATTGAAACGTATGTTAACATGTTGGAAATCCCTGTTACAGAGATGAGAATCTATCCTTCCCTATGACTACACTTAGTCCATTTAAAAAATTGGTTATATATTATATTGGGCCCATCAATCCTCCCATGCATTGCATAGGGGAACACTACATCATTACCATGACCAGATACCTCATGAAGTGGGTCAAAGAAACACCAATCAAGGATTGTACAACATAAACAACAACATGCTTTATTTTTGAGAACATCATCACCAGATTAAAATGTCCAAGGGTGTGGATGAGTGAGCAGGGTCAATTTTTGTGAATGAAACCATTGAACAAATCACTAAGGAGTTCATGATACATCACCAAAATAGCATGCCTTATCAGCCTCAAGCCAATGGTACAATGGAGGATTTTAATAAAATTTTAGAACATGTTGTAACAAAATTTTGCAATGTGAAGCGTGATGGAAGGGATCACCACATCCCCACAATCCTATTGGATTATTGAATAACATGAAAAGGGATGACCAAGCACAAGCCATTTAGAATTGTCTATGGAAAATAAGCAATCATGCCACTAGAATTTGTTGTTCCTACCCTTCGTGTCGCCCTAGCCACCCAAATGATTTATGATCAATATCTCCAGCACAAGTTAGATGACCTAACATAACTAAAGGAAGACAAAATGATGGCCGGTTTTAGTCAAGAAGTTGAAAAATAAAGACACAAGGCATGACACAATTGCAACATACGCCATAAAATTCTCCATCCTATATTTTTCAGTATTATTATACGATAATACATATTTTCACCATTTGTGCAAGCTCTGCATGCACTGGTTGGTTCCTTTTTGACTAGTCTACATTAGTGAAGAAGGTGTCACCAAGATGGAAACCCTACAAGGTTATCCACTTAAGGGAATCATTAATGGAAGCAGGTTGAAGGTTTACTATGGCCTGTAGGGGTTCGTCGTCGTTTCAAATCCTAGTCTAAGTTTTCAATAGGGGTAGAATATATTTAGTCTAGGTTGTAAAACATGTATCATATCTCATAGTTGACATAACTTACCTTTTGGACAACACAACATTCACATCATTCAAGTAGGTGGACTCGATAGATTGATAGTTTGAGCAATTTTTTAGATTTCCAAATTAGGTTGATGCTTTGGCATAGAGAGAGGGTTCATATCTAGTTTGACAATTCACAAGGGTTCTGGAATATTTTCCTTGACATTCAATCCATTTAAAGGGAAAGTTTTCCAATTTGGGTAGTTCACTCATGCCACAAGTACACAATCAATTATACCATTACATTCTCCGACACACATCTCTAGTACAACAGATCTCTCATCTAGTTCCCTTTGATTCAAATTTCACCGCCACTTTCTACTTGTTCTCCAAGCCATCCCCTCTCATTGAATATTTCTTTATCCCCTTCATCATATTTCCCATCCTCTCCCCCTATTTATATCAACCCACCGTTGCTCTCACCGGAGTAATACTCCATGACCCATTCCCTACCACCTGCATCTAAGACTTCCTTCATCATCCCAATGTTATTTCTCCTAGTTATCTTATTATTTTACATTTTTATCTTCCCCCCTATCATGGCATGGCATAACAGACTGTCCATACTCTATTTTTTCCAGTTCATTCGAGCAACTCAAGAGCCTGCACTTCATTTTTCACGAATATTATCAGTCTATCACTAGCTACTTGGTAGAGGTCCTTCTTGTTATAAATTACAACAATATTGAGAGGGGATGGGTGAATCAATATTACCTTAGATTTCTCAATTTACTTTTATTTCAACAAATTAAATTTATTTATAAATTCTTACTTAATCAACAATATATGCAAAACACAAAACGCAACACAAAAAACACATAACACAATAATTTTTACATGGAAACCCAATGTGGGAGAAAACCATAGAACATGTTTCTTTATGTTCTTCTGCAAGCACCAAATTAGAATTTACAATTATTCATCTTGAAAGGAACTCACCTGTCACAAATGAGGACACCAATCCTTTCAGGAACCAACTTGTCGAAGATAATTGGGACACTAATCCTATCAAGCACCAACCTATTGTAGATAATGAGGACACCAAACCTCTTAGGCACCAACCTGTCGTAGATAATGAGGAAATCAATCCTCAGTGAGCTTCAACTTACCCTATCACGACCCTTCCACCCTAAATTCAATTTTAAATAATGTTATTGTAGAATTGGACCTAAAAATTAATCTGTTATATCTCTAGTTTAGTTTCGTTGAACAGTTGTAGGTCCTTTTTCTTCTCTTTTTATCCACACCTTAATCGAATAGAGCACATCCTTATTTATATTTTTTTTTCCTAAGTTCCCCTTATTGTATTTGGATGCATAAGAGTTACATTGTGGAAATATTTTGACTATATCAAAGTCTTCTCAATTACACTTTTGTCTAAATAAAGTATGTAGATGCATGAAAATTACATTGTGGACCAATCTTGACTAGATTAAGGTCCTTTTAGTTACACTTCAGTATAAATAAATCATGTTGATGTGTGCCAGTTATATTGTGGACAAATCTTGACCAGATCAAGATCTAGTTATAACTGGACATTCTTTGACTAAATCAAATGGACCAAATATTCCTATGAATGAGCTCCAACTCATATCCAACAACAAAACTTGGTCTTATCAGAGCATGACACAACGACTCACATTTTGGTCTATAGTGAACCTACTGCATAGATAGAATAAGATCCCAAGGCTCAAGTAACAAGTCTTCATCCTGTCACACTTCCCCTCCAGTGCACTTCACTCAACCACTACGTTCATCCCACCACGTTTGACTCTGTTTCTTGTCACACGAGCTTCGTTTAGTCACAATCCAAAGTGATAGTCGTCGCATTGGTTCGATGTGCCATGCATATTTTATTTTGCACAATCTTCCACACAATACGTCATAGTCCATTCCATCACATTAGTTTCATATCAGTACACTCCACTACACCATTCATCGCATTGGTTCAAAGCACTCTACCGATTTTCTTTTGTGCCATCGACCCTTCCTTGCAATATTGATCCTTTCATCCTTCAATCCTTCTCTGTGATTTTTTTTATCCTTTCATGACTTCCTTTGTATATGCACCATACTTTCTGGGCACAATGTACATTACTTCTTTGACATCAATGACAACATATGTGCAATAAAATCCCCCTTTTTCATTGATGGAAACAAATAGAGCCTTCTTCTCTGTTCTAAAAGGTGACTGCCAAAAAAGTGTCCTTTTATGCTAAGATATACCATTTTGATGTGCGCAGCTGCAAGATGCTCTCCATTTCAATGTGCACAACTTCTAGATCAAACAAGATGATCCTCCTTTTGAATGTGCACAACTACCATATCAAACAAGATTCCCCCCCTTTCAATGTGCACAACTTATACATCAATAACCTTTATGATATTCTCCCCCTTTGACAACAATGAAAAATAAGGACTTGAAATATTCTCTCGTCCATGCCTCTTTAAGTGCAGAGAACCATACTTAAACATAATACCATCGAGAGGCATAGAAAAATTCAACTGTTCGCATCTCCAAAAAAAAAATTCTCCTTGATACTGCAACAAATGGGGCATGTTTCTACGTAGTGAACTATGTTCTTTATTGAATAAGGTAAGATGAGATCACCCCCATATTCTATATGAGATACTCAAAGGGTTCTCTGAGTAATGGATTAGTAAAAATATTTACAATTTTCTCTTTGGAAGGAAAATACTCTAATTTGACCACATGATCCTGAACTCGTTCTCTGAGAAAACGATATTTGATTGGTATATGCTTAGTATTAGAGTGTTGAACATGATTTTTAGAGAGATTAATAACACTTGTATTGTCACACATGATGGAGATAGGTTGATCACAAGGAACTTGGATATCCTTGAGATTTTTTTTAATCCAAAACACTTGAGTACAACATGATGTTGTTGCTATATATTTGGCTTTAGTTGTAGAGAGAGATATGGAGGTTTTGTTTTTGTTGAGTCAAGACACCAAAAAATTGCCAAGGAAGAATGCACCTCCACTAGTGCTTTTTCTATCATCAATTATTCCCACAAAGTATGCATTTGTATAAAATGTGAGAATGAGGTTTGTGTCTTTTGGATATCACAAGACATAATCAACAGTGCCTTGCAAATATCTAAAAAATATTTTAACCACAATAACATGAGTTTCCTTGGGATTGGCTTGAAACCTACCTACCAAACCTACTGCTTGTATGATGTTCGGCCTTGAAGCTATGAGATATATTAAACTGCCTATCATATAATTGTACATGGTTTGATATATTTATGAAGCATATTCATCCTTGCTAAGTTTACAACTGGTAGTCATGGGAGTGCTTACTAGTGCATAGTTTTCCATGCCAAACTTCTTCAAGATTTCCTTGAGATATTTTCTTTGAGAAATGAAAATTCCCTTTTTAGACTGATGAAGCTGTAAGCCAAGAAAAAAGGAAATTTATCGTAACATGGACATCTCTAGATCTTGTTGCATTACAGTTGTAAACATCTTTCTCATTAATTCAATGTTACTTCCAAAAATAATATCATAAACACACACTACAATAATTAATAGATCATTACCTTCAGCTTTGATATATAAGTTGTTATCAATTGTTCCTTTTTTAAAACCTTGCTGGTGAAAATAATTGTCAAGTCTGTAATACCAAGATCTTAGAGCCTATTTTAGCACATACAGGGATTTCTTTAATCGACGGTCATAATCCTCTTTGTCATTTAGTAGAAAAATTTCTAGTTGCTCCACATAAACTTCTTCCTGAAGATCACCATTAAAAAATGATGATTTAATATCCATCTGGTAGACTTTGAATTTTTTATAACATGAAAAAGCCAAAAAATATCATGATAGATTCAATTCTTGCAACATCAACAACATTTTCGTCAAATTCCACTCCTTCTACTTAAGCATACCCTTTGCATACCAATTTGGTCTTATTTCTGACTATTTGTCCATCTTCTTTCAAACTCTTTCTCTATAACCATTTAGTTCCAATTACATTCTTGTCATTTGGTCTTGGGACAAGATCCAGAGTCTTTTGTTTCTCTATTTGGTCTAGTTCTTCATTCATGACTTTCACCCAATGGTCACCTTGACTTACTTGCATAAAATTTTGTGGTTCACTCACGGAAAACAGTGCAAAGTTTACATAAATAAATGTATTTATTAGTTTTCTTCTAGTTTGTACCCCTGCTTCCTTGTTTCCAAGAATTTGGTTCTCTGGATGATGTTTTTGAACATACCTATATGGGGTCGTTGGCTGTGATGTTTACATTCTATACTCTCCTTCTGAATCCTCCTGATCTTGTTTCTCATCCATTCCATAATATTGTAACTCATTTCTGATTGGTTCATTATATCGATCATCGGGGTGTTGATTTCTCACTGAATGAAGTGGTCCCTCATATACCTTTACATCTATTCTCTCAATTATCTTATGGAGACTTTTGTTGTAGCACTTGTATCCTTTATGTTTGGAGGAGTATCCTAATAGGATACCTTCATCATCTCTATATTCAAACTTACCTAAGTTATCTTCATTTCTTTTAATGTAGCACTTGCTTCCAAAATTTTTGAAGTGYKTTATTGATGYTGGTCTTCCATGACATAGATCATAAGGGGTTTTATCATTGTTTACTCTTATGTGMTMTTTATTGAGAATGTTTATAGAAGTTTGAAAAACTTCTCCCAAAAATGTTTTAGGTACTTCTGATTCATCAAGCATGGCACTGGCCATTTCTTGAACTACTATGTTCATCCTTTCTACTACTCCATTTTGTTGAGGGGTTCTATAAATAGCAAACTATCTCTTGATCCCATGCTTTTAACAATAACTATTGAATTCATCATAAGTGAATTATCCTCCTATGTATGATATTAGGCACTTTATTTTTAAATACATTTTGTTTTCTACATGTGCCTTGAATATTTTAAATTTTTCAAAAGCCTCAAATTTATGCTTCAACAACTCAAGCAAAGTCATTCTGGTATAGTAATCAATTAACAAAATAAAATATCTTTCACCTAGAGGTTATTATGTGATAGTAGGGCCACACATATCTGTATGAATCATCTTAAGAGGTCGAGTGGTGGAGTGTTCTCTTACCCTGANCATCCTTGCTAAGTTTACAACTGGTAGTCATGGGAGTGCTTACTAGTGCATAGTTTTCCATGCCAAACTTCTTCAAGATTTCCTTGAGATATTTTCTTTGAGAAATGAAAATTCCCTTTTTAGACTGATGAAGCTGTAAGCCAAGAAAAAAGGAAATTTATCGTAACATGGACATCTCTAGATCTTGTTGCATTACAGTTGTAAACATCTTTCTCATTAATTCAATGTTACTTCCAAAAATAATATCATAAACACACACTACAATAATTAATAGATCATTACCTTCAGCTTTGATATATAAGTTGTTATCAATTGTTCCTTTTTTAAAACCTTGCTGGTGAAAATAATTGTCAAGTCTGTAATACCAAGATCTTAGAGCCTATTTTAGCACATACAGGGATTTCTTTAATCGACGGTCATAATCCTCTTTGTCATTTAGTAGAAAAATTTCTAGTTGCTCCACATAAACTTCTTCCTGAAGATCACCATTAAAAAATGATGATTTAATATCCATCTGGTAGACTTTGAATTTTTTATAACATGAAAAAGCCAAAAAATATCATGATAGATTCAATTCTTGCAACATCAACAACATTTTCGTCAAATTCCACTCCTTCTACTTAAGCATACCCTTTGCATACCAATTTGGTCTTATTTCTGACTATTTGTCCATCTTCTTTCAAACTCTTTCTCTATAACCATTTAGTTCCAATTACATTCTTGTCATTTGGTCTTGGGACAAGATCCGGAGTCTTTTGTTTCTCTATTTGGTCTAGTTCTTCATTCATGACTTTCACCCAATGGTCACCTTGACTTACTTGCATAAAATTTTGTGGTTCACTCATAGAAAACAGTGCAAAGTTTACATAAATAGATGTATCTATTAGTTTTCTTCTAGTTTGTACCTCTGCTTCCTTGTTTCCAAGAATTTGGTTCTCTGGATGATGTTTTTGAACATACTTGTATGGGGTCGTTGGCTGTGATGTTTACATTCTATACTCTCCTTCTGAATCCTCCTGATCTTGTTTCTCATCCATTCCATAATATTGTAACTCATTTCTGATTGGTTCATCATATCGATCATCGGGGTGTTGATTTCTCACTGAATGAAGTTGTCCCTCATATACCTTTACATCTATTCTCTCAATTATCTTATGGAGCCTTTTGTTGTAGCACTTGTATCCTTTATGTTTGGAGGAGTATCCTAATAGGATACCTTCATCATCTCTATATTCAAACTTACCTAAGTTATCTTCATTTCTTTTAATGTAGCACTTGCTTCCAAAATTTTTGAAGTGCTTTATTGATGTTGGTCTTCCATGACATAGATCATAAGGGGTTTTATCATTGTTTACTCTTATGTGATATTTATTGAGAATGTTTATAGAAGTTTGAAAAACTTCTCCCAAAAATGTTTTAGGTACTTCTGATTCATCAAGCATGGCACTGGCCATTTCTTGAACTACTATGTTCATCCTTTCTACTACTCCATTTTGTTGAGGGGTTCTATAAATAGCAAACTATCTCTTGATCCCATGCTTTTAACAATAACTATTGAATTCATCATAAGTGAATTATCCTCCTATGTATGATATTAGGCACTTTATTTTTAAATACATTTTGTTTTCTACATGTGCCTTGAATATTTTAAATTTTTCAAAAGCCTCAAATTTATGCTTCAACAACTCAAGCAAAGTCATTCTGGTATAGTAATCAATTAACAAAATAAAATATCTTTCACCTAGAGGTTATTATGTGATAGTAGGGCCACACATATCTGTATGAATCATCTTAAGAGGTCGAGTGGTGGAGTGTTCTCTTACCCTGAGTTGAACTCTTTACTACTTTCCAAACTGACATGACTTACAAAAAATATTCTCAGGTTTGGAAATTTTGGGCACATCTCTCACAACATCTTTTCTTCCTAGCTTAACAAGATGATTAAAGCTAAGATGACATAGTATTTTTTGCCAAAGCCAACTCTCATTAGTTTTACCAATGCAACATTTTCTTTGCCTTCTTCTAGAATATACACATTCCCTAAAGTTCTGACTTGTTTTACAACAGTCTTCCCTGGTCACACATTTGACTTACACTCAACAAGTTATGTTTCATACCATCTACATACAATACATTTTGTGCTTTGGTATTTCCCTTCTTATATTCATCTAGTACAACAATTCATTTTCCTATAATTCTTGTTGGAGAATTGTTTCCAAAAGTAACATTACCACCTTTTTATTCAGTTAGGAATTCAAAATTACTCTTGTCTCTTGTCTTGTGCTTGGATCATCCACTATCAATATACCATTGATTTTCGTGATTTTTGGCATATAGAGATAGTCCACATTTTTTTTTTTCCTTCCACCAAAACTTGGTAAAATCCTCTCAGGCACCAACCTGTCGCAGATAATGAGGACACCAATCCTTAGTGAGATTCAACTCACCCTAGCACCACCTTTCTACCCTGAATTTAGTTTTAAATAATGTTCTTACATAATTGGACCTTAAAATTAATTTGTTATATCTCCAGTTTAGTTTCATTGAACAATTACATGTCCTTTTTATTCTCTTTTTATCCACACTTGAATCAAACAGAGCACATCCTTATTTATAATGATTTTTCCTTAGTTCCCCTTCCTATATGTGGATGCATAACAATTACATTGTTGACATGTTTTGACCAGATCAAAGTCCTTTCAGTTACACTTTTGTCTAACTAAAGTATGTAGACTCATGACATTTACATTATGGACCACTCTTGACTAGATAAAGGTCATGTTAGTTATACTTCTATATAAATAAATTATGTGGATACGTGACGATTATATTGTGGAAAAATCTTGACCAGATCAAGATCTAGTTACAACTAGACATTCTTTGACTAAATGAAATAGACCAAATCTTCCTATGAATGAGCTCCAAATCATCTCCAAAAAAAAAACTTGGTCTTATTAGAGAATGACACAACAACTCACATTATGGTATATAGACAACCTACTATGCAGATAGAATAAGAGCCCAATGCTCAAGTTACAAGTCTTCATCCTTTCACACGTCCCCTCCAGTGCCCTTCACCTAGCCAGTATGTTCATCCTTTCGCATTCCACTCCATAAATTTTCACACGGGCTTTGTTTAGTCACACTCCACTGTGTCGCAATGGATCAGGGTGTCGTACATATTTTATTTTGTGAAATATTCCATAAAATACATTTCAATCTATTCTGTCACATTAGTTTCATCATACACTCCACTGCACCGTTTGTCGCACTAGTTCAAAGCACCCTACAAATTTTCTTCTGTGCTATTGACCATTCTTTGTGCCATTGAGCATTTCATCCTTTGATCCTTCTGCATACTTTTGTTTTTATCCTTTCATGAATCCCTTTGTCTGTGCACCATACTTTGTTCCATACTTTCTACTGGCCATGTACATTACTTATTTGACATCAATGACAACATCTGCACAACACTTACTCCTTCTTTCATAACAAGTATCTGATCAGTACACCGCAGTTCCTTGAACTGTGTTTTGTACTCACAGTAGTTCACAAACTCTCTTAGCTCAAAGTTGTTTGAACAACTACCATGCATCATCCAATTTTCTGATAGGAAGAGGCCCTACCATCTCATTTTCTTGGACCCCTCAAAACATCTATCTTCATGGATGCCCCTCCTTCAACAAAGAGCTTGTGCCAAAGAAATTTATCCAGTTTAGTCATCAGGTTCTCTACTCTCACACCTTGTCATGGATCCCCAACCCTCCAATGGTAGAATGGCCAAGGATGCTTTCTTGGTATGGTCCTTCTAGAACAAAAAGAAAACAAAGAATTATACTATCTCTCTATGGAGCCTCAATTCTATTTAGTGGTCAGTGTTTACTGGTGGGATTTAAATAGATTCCTTATTCCCCTCAAAAGACACTGGTGAAGGTTCCGGGGAAATCATATGGTCACATGAAATCCAATTCCATCCTTTACCATGTGACCTGCTTAATGCATTCTAGGAGCTGATTCAAGTTGCAATTAAAACCTACATAGATTATTTTCTCTTACTCATGCAAGACCATAAGCACAACATGTTTTGCAGAACGGTGATTTTCTCTTACTCAAATTGTCCACCTTCATAACTTGTATCAGTTGGCTCAAGGGCGATCCAAATAATAGTGGTGGGGGGCAGTTGGCACCAAAAGTTTTGATTTCATCTTTGTGTGCATGGACAAATGAAGTTGTGTGCACTCATTCCATATTTTTATGCATGCATAAGGAAATGCACGAGGAATGACAAAGAGTGTGCACCAAATTGAGTTTTGAAAGTGAAAAATGGGACTTAAATATTATTTAACACATGTCGGTCCTAGTTTTTATGCGCACACGAAATCAATAATACACTCACTAGAATCAAGAAAATAATCATCAGGAAATCCTATCGAATGATTACTTCTAGAAACAAAAGGGATCGTGGAGTTGAAAAAATATGAGCTAGAGGGGAAATTAAGATTTCCCATATTCTTAAAGGTTACATGGATTGCGGGAAGGTGCCAGAAGCATGTGAGGTAGTTTTGTCATTTGAGCAAGTGGATCAAAGAAAAAAGAGACAATTCTCTTGAGCATAGAAAGCTATAAAAGGAAGGAGTGATATCATAAATGAGGCTAGCTATATTTTGATGAGAAGAGATTCCTTGATTCCTTAGTATTGAGCTTGCTCTAAGCCTGTTGTAATATTGTAATTATTTTGAATACACTTCTCTATCTATTATATGTCTGATTTTTGAGGAAAGGTACATTGCACATTGTGTTGTAATTCTAAATATTTATATAGAGAAGATATGAAGTTCTATGGTTGTCATATGTATATGTTCTGCATAATTTATACCTCTATTGTTGTGGAATTATTCTAGTAATATATATGCAACAATTATGATCCAATATGTGTCTATCATGTATAAGTTCAGTATGTCTGTGCATGGTTTTACTTCTTAGTCCTAACAATTTGTTAGATATGAGTCACATAGGTGCCAATCCCGATGAATCTTCATGTGTTTATCCTTCATCCCTGTCACAAGACCTTATGGTATCTATGATACTCTCTACATATCGGGTGAGACCTTCCTTAGCCTTGGTCGAGGATTGATATGCCAGTGCTCTGGGATTTTTGTTGGAAAAATTTGGACGAACCTTGGGTCTAAACTCCCCAACGTTAAGAAGGACTCCCAGAAGCATGGATCAAAATGCCCAACACTCACCTTAGGGAGAACTAGTACTCTTTGTGAAGAAAAAAGATAGACTTAAGGTTATTTTACATTAAGTAAGGATAAAGGAGGAAGACATCATCAAGACAACTCTCAGAACTAGGTATGGCCACTATGAATTTGTAGTGGTTCCATTTGGAATGACAAATCCACCC
>JZKD02S0247041.1:13243-64442 GCA_000966675.3 Picea glauca
TTATCCTCCACGCTACTTCAATGCTCGATATGGGTCTTGGCTGTCGATATGGGCTGCTCCAAGATCTATGGTCTGTCGGGTCTCAACAAATTTCGATATAGGGGGTTGGAAAGAACGGTTTTGAGTAGACTGCTTTTCGCCCTGATGTGCCTCTGAGGGCGCCACACATCCACAGAATGAAACCATGGTATTATCCCCGGCCCGCCCTTGAAAAATTAGTTCTCGTGCTATTTCATTGCTCGATATGATTGTTGATTGTTGATCTGTGGCATTTTAGATTTGTGGTTGGTCGGGTCCCATCACCCCCGTGTCTCTTCTATATTTTTCCATATGCCGACATATGTGACCTTATCTTCCAAACTATCACGCTTCCATAGTGATGTAGCTCCTCGCTAAATTTCCAAGACTTGGATCCTATCTGAAAATTGTTATGGTGATAACACGTTCCATTGTTGGAACTAGTTCCTTACTCTTGTTTCCTCCATTGTATCATAGCATTCATTTTCCCATGAAAAACCAAAAAAACATGGGTGGGAAAATAATATTATCTTATATTGGCAGCAGTCGTGTTTCCTTTGAACAGAGAAAAAAATTTTGAGTCCACTTTGTTGAGGAAAAGGTGTGAATTACCTTACTCAATCATTTTTAGATATTTCCTAGCTAGGACAAGATAGTCAGGAATGTCGCCCAATGTTTTATAGCCTCAAAATATTCTCTCAATCCTCAAGTATTAATTACAAGGACTGAGGTTGATTTATAAATGAAAAAAATGTTGCAATATAAAATATAATTTATATTAGCTACTGGAATGTACACAGATTTTTTGATAAAGTAAACAAGGAGATCAAAAATTGAAAAGTAACCAAGTCACAAATACACATATATGAGACAATATAGAAATCTGATTTTATTTCATTCTGAGATATCAAAAGAGTTTTTCTCTTTACAAAACCCCTACGAGGGCATGGACCAAAGTCTGATTTAGAGATCCCCAATGAACACCATACAAAAAGAATTCGACAGTAAAGTAAAAAAGAAATTAATAATCTAGATCAACTTGCCACAAACTCCTGCCATTTTGACTCTACAAGATATCATTTATCAACCATGAAACTTAATTCAAAAAAAGACAAGAATACATAGACTATCAAGGATGAATCAACACCTCTAAAACAAACGTCTAAAAAGTGTGGTTTAGTCTTGAACCTTTTTGTCTACAATAAGACCCTGTTGTCAAAAAGAGAATTAGGCTTTGAATAAACTCAAAAATGATTGAAAAGTGAAACTATCTCATGTAACTAAAGAGAAAACCTTAGTCTTGTTTTCTCATTCTATTCTCCCTTTGTCTCTTCTTCTCATTGAGCTTTTATTCTTCCCAACAAGTTGAAGTAGTTCAACTACCTTCTTTAGTTAAGTTGGTTTAAATTAACTAATTAGATTAGGAGAAATAAATAATAATAATATATTTAAGGGTCTTAATTAATGACGACTAGGTAGGTGGGAACCCTTGTGACTCTTGTTATTTTTTCCTTTTAAATCATGAAATATAACACACAAAAGATAATCATTTTGACCATATGCCCCTTTGTAACTCCCTTGAATATCTTTTAAACTAGATATTTAAATATCATAAATAACTTATATCATATCCAAAAAGAATAAATATATATCCACATTATCCATATTATCCACAAAACATCAAAAAAAGAGCTTGTTGTCCAAAAATGTTGAAAACCATTAAGCATTGTCCTCATCAAAATCATATAAAACATAATTTTAAAAACCATATTTGCCACTTTGTGAGGCAATTTTTCTCTTTTCACTGCTATTTCCCTTAGACTTTTCTGAAGTAGCCCGTGGTTGATTGGACCCTTGGGGTTGTATCCCACTAATCACATGGGAGAATTCATCCTTTAAATGTAGGTGGGAAGACATGGATTTTGAGGAATTGGTGGAGGGAGAAGAAGGGGAGGTAGTTTCTCTTCCCTTGTCTTGCATAGGTTGGGGAATATCAGTTTTCAATCTCTTACTAGCGTGTGAAGACTGAACTGGCGAAACAACATGGGAAATATGGACATTGGGATTAACATGTGGTGGTAAAGGCAAGGACATAGTGGGCCAACCATGATGGTGAGAGACAAGATGGTTGACGATCTCTTGCCAACTATCATTTGCGAGGACATTGGGCTGCAAAGACACATTTGGAGGAATGGGAATGTCGGATATATTCGGGGGAGGATGGAAAGGGATTCTTTCTAGTCGAGGCTGCATTATAACATGACCAACCCAGTTAAGGAACCTGTCTCAGAACAGCTGGTTCAATTCTTGTGGGTCAGCGTCAAAATGGATAGAAAATCTAGGCCTCCTATGGCCTTGATTCCAATTTCCCCTGCCTCTATTATTCTGACCATTGATGCCTCTACTGAAAAATCTCATCATGTAGCAACAGTTTTTTAGTAATGAATATCTTAATAAACCATACATGACACTATGGTTACATGAATCAAAAGTTGGCTCTAAAATTGACACGAGATACATGCAAATCCATCCATAATAAAACATTCATTAATTGTCAAGTGACCAGGGAATAATAGGGTTCATGGGAAATATGGAGGGAGTGTAATTAGAGAAAAGTGGTATAATGATAGGGGATCAATAAACAAATATTGTTCAACAATCAACCAATCAATTTAACTATTTATAAAATATCAAGAATATCATTCATCAACCCTTTCTATGTTATCCTTTTTTCACTTCCACACAAACTTTTCTTTTCTAAATTTATATCACAGAACGGGGATGCAATAAGTGAAATCGAGATTGTGGTTGTAGTTTAATTAGCGGAAAATGGTATAATGATAGGGAATCAATATGGATATTGTTCAAGTGAAACAAATCAAAACATGCTACCTCAGAAGCAATCAAAATTTATCTCTGTCCAGAATTTCAAAGTTTAACAAGTATTATTTTTCTCAAAACAACAATCTAAATTGATGCCTTCTTTGACAATTTGCTTGCTGGCCTCTGAATTATTTTACACAATAAACTATTCGATATGCCTATAATTATTCAATCATAGTAACCATTGTAACCACATTATCATTATATGACAATCATGACGAACAACATCAAAAGAATACAACAATAGTCTTTGAGCCACAATTCATAACATAAACCCCAGTAATAATACTTAAAATCCAACTGGGTCATGCACAATGTTTCCAAACAACTCATATCCATCATTTATTTATCCATTGTTCAATGCAATTTATTCTGGATGTATTTTGGGCATTATTACTCTATTTGAACTTAAAACATTTTGAACACAGGTGCCCCTTTTTTTTTTAAAAACAATCATCATAATGATCGAACCAAGAAAAAAATAATCATTCATTATTTGGAACACAAGCTTCAATAGACTATAATCTTTGAATGAATAGGTGAGTACAGACTTCGTTTCACAATTTCCAAGCAAGGGACCAACTAAAACCGTTCCCAAGTAACCGAGCAAGAACATTGCTCTCAACAATTCAAACTGGAGTAACCACTGTAATGTTTAGGGTTCAAGAAATGTCCATGACAGTAAGGGTAGGAACAGCGGGGTAGTTCAACTAGAGGGTTTGACATTTGCATAGTGTTGAGGGGTCCTAAATACCTTTAACTCAATAGTAGGAACCAAACCCACCACCGAGGCCCAATTAGACTTTGCAGCTTTTAATGGTGGAATGGTTCTCCATATCTTGAGATCTGACCAATTAATCAATGGGATTTCCATAGTGATCAATAGGATGTCTTCTTTTGAAAACTCCTCCTTCAGTTTGAACGTTCTCTTTTTTGTATTTTCTCTTATAGGTGGGACCTATACAAGATGAATTTCAGTATAAACCAACTGGTTAACACAGGGGAAATGTTTAACTACTGAAGAAGGTTGAGCTTGGGATAACCCTCATGCTCAAGAATGCAGACAATGATTCTTACACCTATGAAAATCCTAGTACTAATACATCAACTTGTTGGCATTTCAATTATTGACTGAGATACAATTTATTAGAAGAGAGCATACATGCAATAAAATGATGGAAAGAAAAATAGTTTCCTTAGCTCTAATCACTAATCACACGTTAACACAATGATTTGTTTACATCATTAGAGGAAATAATTATAAAAATATTGAATCAGATAACTTATCAATAGATTCAGAAACTCTTACTCATTATAGCATCCATTCATGAGATAAAGTCTGAAGTAATTCCTCCTTATGATCCAATCACACACGCTTTTGATGAAAATAGAAACTTGTCTCAATTCCTAAATAGGACTTCTCAATTAAGGTAGCTCTGAAATAGTTATTTACAATTCCAAAAATGAGGGTCTTTGGAAAAAAACCATCCACCTCTTATAACAGGTCGATCCCCTTATTTATAACAAATTATTAACTAAAAATAACTATCAAAAGTGAAACCTAAGTAAAACAAAACATCGCCACATGGCGCTTTCAATTCTCAATCTTCTAAGATTTATCAAATGGTTTCACTTGAGTGGATGAATCTTATCATACTTTGACCATTTGATGAAGAGTTCCTCTCACATGTTGGCATACGGGAATATGTGTTGGTCCATTGGGGCCGAAAGGATCTCCTTTATCTCTACCACCTGTGCCCAATAATTGACTACTTTAACACTTAATTGTTGTAACATTGTCCTAGACTTGATCGAGTGCTCCGTGAACTATTGTACTTGACCTGGTTCCATGTTTTCCACCTTTGTTATCTCTGAAGTCCACGATGAGTCTTGTTATGCATGTAATTTGACAATATCATGCAAGTCGACAAAGTCCTCGGGTGTGTCGAACTCTAGGAGACCGATGTCCATCATCACTTGATTTAACTTGGTCCAGCTTCTTTTGCAATCGGCCCATTTCTCCTGGATCTCCTAACGCAGTTCTTGGACCATTTTCACCCAGTATTCGACCGACTTCCCTATGCAATCGATGTTGTCCCTTAGTACCTAAATGTCGTGTTCTTCAATGTCCTGACCCTGTTGAACCGTGCTGATGTAATCGATCCTTTCCACCTCTTGGTGGGATTTCTCATACCATATTTCCATGTCCTTACATGTTTCCAGTGCCATAAGGGTGTCTTCTTGGAAATCGGCAATCCTTGCAGTGAAAAGGTGCCGCTCATTTGTGAATTTACTGTAGCCATCCTTGAATTTGCTTCTTAAGAATAATGTGGCCTGCGTGGAGTCCTGATAATATTTCTCCAAATGGTGCAGATGCTCCAATTCCTTCAGCACAGCAGAAATATCCTCTTCATCTTCCCTCACTCTATCCAGGGTGGCATCTGTGATTGCCATCCCTATGGCGATAAGCTCGAATGTCTTGGCATGCTTTGTGTTAATCAATTTATCCTCTGTGTTGATGAGAATGGAGTTGTCCAGAGTAAGCCTCCTCTTCTTGGTGGTTCTCTTCATGATGTATTTCCTCTTTCAGTTGTAGGCGATGGCTTGTATATCGATGACCTCATCCATGGGTTTGGGGATTTGCTTCTCTCCCCAAGTAAGTGTGTTTCCCAGGCTCTTGACTGTGTATATATGTTCAAGACTGGGTTCTTGAACCTCTTATGTATGTCCCGAAAGTTTAGCCTCTGGTTGTTTCTCATTGGGAGGTAAAATATTGTCCAAAATTGATGAATCAGGGGTAGGCTCGGTACTTACTTGATAATCGGCTATCAAGATGATGATTTCTTGTTGTGGAATTTCTCCCCCTTTTCTCACCCAATCCTAGATCATCCCTCGCGCTATCCATTGGGATTCCCACTGTGTTGAGTGGCTCAGCGTCCAAGGCACTTTCTATCTCATGCTCATTATGTGGATTGCTCTGACTCGAGGCGTCAAGACCTGGGGTGGATTCTTTCTCAGGTTTTGTTTCCTTTGTGATTTTCACTGGAGTGACCAAGGACACTTCTGTTGTCTCTGTCGCTTTGATTTCTTCCCTGGCTCTAAGGGCCTCTTGAGCTAATTGTTTCCACTTTTTCATCCATGCTCATGGCCTTGAACCTGGTCATGTTTGGGTTTTCCATCCTCTGCATCATCTCTTCCCAGTCATGGGAGTTCTTTGTGAATACTTCATCCTCAAAATTATCGTGGGCATATGGCCAGTAGGATGAAACTTGCGACGCATGTTGGAGGAATAGGCCTTTAGGATCATGCTTGCGGAATCATCCTGTAGGGAATCTAAATTCAAGTTGGCTCAGCCCCTCCTTTTTGGCTTGAGCGGTATCCTTTACCAAATATAAGCTCACATGGAAACTGTAGGGTATGAAGGCTTGTTTCTTGTCTTTGACCAATGTGGCATTATATCCCTGCAAGATGGTCTGATAGCAAATTTCTCCCACGAAGATTTGGTCTGGGACATGAGTTGGTAGGAGATATGGTGCTCTGGTGGCCACGAACACTCTGATGTAAGTTGCGCGCTCGTCCAAGTACCAATGGCCTACCTTGGCTATCATTTTCTCAGCTATCGTCGATAGCCTTGGGCGTTCCTTCTTAAATAGAATAAAATAAATGTGGGTGATGAATTCATCGTAGATGAGGGAGTAGGATTTCTTGTACCTGTTTTCCCATAGCACGCTGAAGTAGACGTGGACCGGGAGCTCTGCAACATGCCAGCTCATATTCATATCGGCGTGCCTCTCCTTCCTTTGGCATCTAAGATTGTTTCACAGAGGTACTTAGTTTTTTGGAGATTATTTCTCTCGAATTGAAGCTACACCCGGCGATCACAACTATGTATGCCAAAGGCATCCATGCTTTTGAAAACTTGGAGCAATATTTTTCTCTGTACAGTCGGCAGATGAGAGCCATCAAATAGATGTATGGCTCCCTCAGGTTTATTGTCCCATACCATCCATTGCTTTGATTGGTGAATTTATTGTCTTCTCTCCACCATGAGGCCATCAACCAGATGGTGTCATGGAGTTCATAGAACTTCACCATGAATTTTGTGTTTAGCCACTCCTCCAGGTCCCTAAGCTTGTAGTATTTTTGGACCTCTGTCGAGAAGAAACCTCCGATGCACCCACCATTCTCATCGTTAATCAAACATTTATGCTCGTCTGTATGGTCAATGAGTTACTTAAGGACCTTTATGCAGGGGAAAATGGGGGTTCTTCTCACCACCATGTGTAAATATGACCGTCAGATGTTGGGGAACACCTAGTCATCGAGATCCCTTACGTCTGAGTCACTGTGTGTGATGTACTCCTCATATTCTTCCCTACTAATCATGTTGAAGATATCCCCCCACTGTGGGAACGCTACCTTGGATCTAGTGCTTGCCTCTGTATCACCAAAGCCCAGAGGTTGGATGAAAAATTTCTTTGTTGTCATCTTGACGATAGGCTCTGGCCTAGGGACGTACTCCAATTACCTCGTGGTCCCTGGAGAAGAGCCTTCGCCTATCTCTAGTTCTTTTATCTTTGGTGCTCTCGATGAGCGTCTGGTGGTTGGATTTCTTAGTGGCATTGTTCCTGCAACTTAATTAGAGTTTTAGAGACTGTGTAAAAAATGGAAAAACACATATAAATTATAGTCGGCGAGTTGATAGACTTGAATACATACCTCTGAAGCTTTTTAAAACCTGTTTTTTGATAATCATGGGGTCGATACAGCCTTTGAGTTGATCATTTCTCCTTTGGATGCTCTGGAATTGTCTTACACGCAGAATGAATTTCTTCACAATGGTTAAAGAGATTTTAAACATGAAAGATCTTACTGTGTCGCATCAGCCATTCAATTCGGGTTATGAGTGAATTTTAAATAAATCTTCCACCAAATATTTAGAACTTAAATTCATCGTGGGTTGACGATGGAGGCGCGGATGGTGATGTGGTCTATCGACAATTTCAAAATGTTGTTTTGATTGGCACACGAGGTAGAAACTAATTTTGGATCGGGTATTAATTATCTCCTTAAATGCCCAAAATCTAATCGTATCTAATGTTGAAAACGTCCCGTCGTGTCGCTCTTTCAATCGGTGGATCGGGGGTTGGGATTATGTTATAAACATTTTTTTTGATATCCTCCTGCAAAGATATGATGTCGATCGATCTTGTCGTACAGTGTTGACGCGGAAAAGTTGACTTGGAGGTGTGACTAGGACCTATGGAACCAAGAATGACTCAAGATATGAGTAGACCGTATGACCCTCTTACCTTGTAAAGACACGTGGAGTTCAAGACCAGTGAGTTAACTCGCTTGTATTAATCAGGGTCGTGAATTTCCTTAAGTTATTCTTTCTAAAACAAACCTTATCTTTTTGATGACGAAAAATTGTCAAGGATCGACAATCAGCGATAAACCTACCATAGTGCTCTCGGATCGGCTCCCTCGAAAAAGTCTTGATGTCGAAACTGCATCGGGGATCGGTGATCAGGGATAAATTTATTGTGGTCAAAAAAAATTGTTATGATCCTTCTGGATTTTCCCCAGTCCCGATAGAGTGTGTCGAGCATCGGCTATTGGCGATTTCTTTTCTTCCTTCATTAACATTTGCCCTCCTCGTATTTTACCAGTGCTGAAGGGGATCGGCTATCTCTCAAACCTTTATTCAAAAATTTTACGTAAACAAAAAACTGCCTTTTGTCGATGCCTATGAAGATTGATGCTCAGTGACTATGGTTTTCTGAGTGGTTCCTTTTCTTACTTGAATTCTTTCTGATGCTGAACCTGAGTGCGTTGGGTGCATTGTTGGGTTGTCGATTCTTAATTTAGGTTTTAAGGTCTTTTAGTCATGGAGTTTCATAAGTTAAAACAAACCTGAATAGGTGATGAGAGTCATGAAAATAAACAAAGACGAAACATTTCCAAAAATGAAATCGAGTCAGACAATGCAGAAGATCAAGTGGTACCCAAAAAGTGAAAAATTCGATAAGGCTTTTTAGGGTGTGTTGAGTTCTCAACACAGCATGGAAATCTTACTCCACACAGTGATTTTCATAATATAACAATAATTTTCAACGTTTCTATTGAATTCGTGAGTTTCGTATAACAGACTATAATATTCCAAAAAAAAATAAGTGAACCCAATACTTCTTTCAACACAACATAATGAGCAACCAAATAAAATATCGTGCCAACCAAAAAGAACGACTGGTGCTCCCATCAAAATATGGGTAGAAATGTTCTCGTACTATATAACATTTACCACACAATAGTGACAATGAGTTCATAGCAAGCAGGCCAACAACTGAGGGTTTTTCCAATACAAGGCACAAACTATTTTAATCTTTCATCAGTTCACATTAAAACCCACAGGGTCAAATATGGCATGGGTACACTAGCCACAGAGACCAGTAATTTCAATCCATAGGTGAGGTATTCACAAAACCTAGAGGTTAGGTAGACTGATATAACCCATTTCAACAGAGAGGCCAAACCCAAATACAGAGCCATGGCAAAGCAGGATCAACCACAATCTTTTACTCAGCAATTTCCTGTGAAGGATTACACACAGCAAGAACACCGCGACCAATTTTTAAAATCCAACAATCTCATAACAACCGCCACAATAAACCAAGGATGAAACCATAAAAACACAATTCCAAAAATATCATAATAGCTTGAGAATCACACAAACCAAGAGAAACTAGAGCCAACATTTGATTCATGGGTAGAGAAACTCTCATGGATGGAAAATTAAGAAAACCTATAGCTGTAAAAGATTGTGTGAGGAGAAGAGCCAAGGTTGTATACTTCCTCCATGATCAGGCACAGTGGAGAAACAACAACTAACAGAGCCTAACATGCAAGAATAACTAGGGTGACAGGCTCAAGGAAGATTTTGAGTGACATGCATTTACTGCACATCGCTTCTTCCTTCATCTCTTCATTCATATATTAGTACAAGCCAACCCCACTAGCCATCTCATTCAAAGCCATTAATACAACCAAAAATCCACTGCCATATTACATTTTCAAAGTGCACGATAGTCCAAAGTGCGCCACCCTTTGCCACTATCAAATTTTCTCAAATGACAACTTGCTAGGAACACATCCCCATTGCAATCAAAATTTATCCAATGTGCATAATCATAGTAGAAAGGGTCCAGATCACCCAAACCTTTGCCATGAACAATATACCATATCAAAAATTAAAACTACAGTATAATACTTCCATCCACAAGGGATCATAATCATATTTTATGAGTGAACATCAAAACCATTTAGCTCCATGTTTTAATCACCCAACCACCACATATCACCATAATCATTTTAACCATGATTTGAAGAAAATGAGTTGTAGAAAATTGTGTCGTAGGCAACCAAAATATAAGCGATTCTTATCCATCATAGTGATATAAGTTAAACAAGGGGGTCCCACCTACTAGTATATTATTAATATAGATAAATAATAAAGCTTTGCAATCATTTATGAGCATAGTATTCATTGGTGTGCTTTCAAGAATCAACAAACTGGTGACTCCACAGGGAAATGTTTTTCCAAGAGATTAAGAACTCATAATGTGTGGTTTTGCAGACCGGTTAAACCATAGATCTAAGAATTATTTACCAGAATGATTATGCAACAGGGGGATTGAGGCGGTTTAAGGGAAAAAATGATCCAGGACTTTGGAAATAGCTCATGAAAAGTGTTACGTATGAGAGGTTTTTTCTTGTATGCATAAAATTAGATTGGTCACAATGAAAGTGTTTATTATTTAAAGGAGAAAATTTTTTGGTGTGCTCTTTTGAATATCAGGATGGAGGGAAGAAAGGGATAGCAGAAAGTGGGGATGAAAATCTAATTGTCTATCTAACAACAATACTAGAAGTAGAAAGCAATTTCAGTGATGTCTATAAGGGGGACATCATGACAGTCGTGTAACTTGATTGTTATTGATAAACAATACATATATAATAGCATCGTTGTGGAAAAACGGATCCAAAGATTATTTCTGATAAACAAAGAGGAAAACAACAAAAGAAAAACAACAGAAATGAAACGACAGAAAATGAAAAACAGCAAGGAAAAATCAAAACAGTGAAACAAAAAACTATAATATAGCAGTGACTTCCATGCAACATTCATCTTTCAAATTGTTCCACATAGTGTTTCAAGTGGGAACCGTTGGTACTGTAGGAAAATAATCGCTCTTCTAAGTCTTTTAGAAGATAAGAATTTGTGCCCAGGACAAAAGTGATTTTAAAAGGACCCATCCATAATTTTTGAAACTTCGAATTTCTTCCTCTGACAGCATGAGTTGAATCCCAAAGTAAGACTTTCTCATTTACTTTAAACCTGACAACTTTTGTGCTTTTGTTGAAATATTTTTTTACGGTTTGTTGTCTTCTCTTTATGTTTTCCAAGGAAAACACTCTTTGTTCCTCTAAAGCTAACAATGCATTTATCCTTTGAGAGACATTAGAAGAATTTAATTCTTCGATCTGTAGCATCATCCATAGAGAAGAAAGTTCCAGCTAAGTAAGAAAAATATATTCTTGACCATAAACAATCTGAAAGGGAGTGCAACCTATGCTTACCTTGGTAGTAGTGTGATCTTCCTAAAGGGCGTAAGTGAGGAGGGTGTGTCATTGATGAGGTTTATCTCCAATGAGCCTCTTTATAATCCTAACCAGATTTTTGATAGTAGATTCGGCTTGCCCATTTCCTTGAGGGTAATAAGCTGATGAGGTAAAAATTTTGACCCCCAACTTAGCTAAAAACTGAGTCAATTTAGCGGAAATGAAAGCGGGACCGTTATCTGTAATAATTTCTAAGGGAATGTCAAATCTAGAGAAGATATTAGTTTCAAGGAAAGAGACAACCTATTCATCATGTGAGTGCTTAAGTGGGACAACCTCAGTCCATTTAGTGAAATAATTTGTGGTTGTCAATATAAAAACCTGCCCTGTTGAGGACAAAGGATTAATAAGACCGATAATGTCTAGACCCCATTTAGAAAAAGGAAAATCATGGAGGACAGGTTGCAAAAGCATGGCAGAAATATGTTATTTCCCAGCGAATTTTTGGCACTTGTCATGAGATCTTGAGAAGTTATAAGCATCTCGAAAAATTGAAGGCCATTAATAACCTTTTTTTATGATTTTAAAAGCAACAGTTTTAGCAAATAAGTGGCCAGCCACGTGAATAACGGAATCTGAAGATCCATGAGTTTCTTGTAACAATTTATGTGCTTCCTCATTATTAACACATCGAAGTAATATACCATCGGAATATCTCATGAACAAAAAGTCTCCTAAAATAATATATCTGGAGGATTCAACACGAAGCCTTCTCCTTTGATGAGTATCTAAATTATTTGGACATTTTTTATATTGCAAGTAATACACCAAATTTTTATACCATGATTTTCAGTTATAGAAAGGGTTTGATTGTCCATATAAAATAGTGTTGAAAGAGGACTATCTTGATCATCAATTTCTTCACTTGCCTCAGCATGTTGAGCTAAGTGAAGGGATAAGTATCGTCCCTTAATTTTTTTTCAATTCATGATGGTTAAATCATGCTCTTGGGTCTTGGAAAGACAATGTGCAAGCTTCCCTGAAAGATAAGTCTGTGAAAGAAAAAACTTGACAGTAGGCAAAGGGACTTTTACATGTGTGTGCTTGCCTAGGATAAAGTGGAAAAATTTCTCCACGGATTTAACAAGATCAAAAGCATTTTTTTCGATATAAGAATACTTGAATTCATCATCCGATAAGCTTTGACTCATGTAAGCTATTGGTTTTTAGTTATTCTTTTTTTTCCTCTTCAGAGAGATTGGCTATGGTGGAAGCTTTTCCTTCCATAAAATTCTTGTTATGCTTTTATTGTTCAAGGACGGCAACCATGTCCAAAAGAGTATCATCGGCCTTGATATTATCCAATTGGTTGAGAATGTTGTAGTTGGAAGAGGGAAGAAGGGGGGAAACTCCTTGACTGTCGGGAGTTTTGGTAGCTTATACAATAGCAGCTTGTGAAGATGAGCTTGGACTAGAAGAAGTACGAGGGGGGTCATATTTTCCTTTAGAATCATAGGATTTTCTCCTAGTATTTATGATCATGACATCTTATGGTTCTTCCCAATCTAGAACAACAATGGTGGTTTCGGGATTTTTGCCAAAGATCTTATCTATGGTGCTCTTCTTAACCTCACAAGTACTTTCTTTGTGATTTTCTTGCAAAAGTTACACCAACTGTGAGACATGATGGCTTTGGGTTGAAAGTTGTTTTTAGTGGTATTCCTAAAAGGTGTTGAAGAAGAAGATGATGCCTCAAGAGTAAGTGAAGGGACATTTCCCTTTCGTTCATATGCTATCATGTGATTGTTCATATCCTGTACAAGTTGTAGGAGGGAAAACATATATGTTTGTTTAATCAAGTCGCCCTTGGGGAGACCTGTTCTTTCTAACTTCTCTTCATATTATAGACAAGTATGAAGAGAAGAACCAATATTTTCAATAGCTTTTTATTCAAGCCTATGCCAATAAGGGGATGATAGAGCATTGTAGTAATGCACAAAAGTGGCTTGGTTCTGGGGGCGAATAAGTTTGGGAATTTGATTACACAACTTGGTGAAACGAAGGTTGAAATACTTAATAGTCTCACCATCCTTGTACGCAATGTTATTGTATTCCCGTAATTGTTTGGTTGGGCTCTTAGACTACCCATAAGTGTACTTGATACAGTAAACTAACTCTTCCCAAGTGGAAAGAATATTGGGAGGGAGATCAACAAAATTTTCCGTTGCTTTCCCTTCAAGAGAGTTGACAAATAAGCACATGAAAGTATCATTATCATTAGCTCCTATATTGTGACAAGCATTAGAGAATTCTACCAAATGTTCGTTTGTAGTGACTTTATTATTTCCTGAAAACCTAAGTAGATGCTCTTTAAATTTTGGCAATGGATGAGTAGCAGGTGTTAGGTTCAAGGGAGAGGATACATGCCATGGGGTGATAGTAGCATCTTCCTCGAATTGAAAAAGCTCGTACTTATTTATGACCTTAGAAGGGTTGGTAGTAGATTGGACAGGAACCTGATGGATATACAAACTACCAATTACCGATGAGGTTGAATATTGAGATGATGAGGCACCTCCAGTACCACCAAAACCACCCACAGATGCCATTTTAAAAATGATGTGTGAGAGTGAGAAGGGTGAACTAGACGAATCAGACAAATTTCTCCTTAGAGTACCTTGTTGTGTTGAGAGAATATCTTTTCTCCTTCCTATTTCAGTGATAGGAGATATTTCAAGAGACAATCCTCTTCTTATCCTAGAGATGTGATGATTTGAGTACATGTAAAATCATATCAAAAATAGGAAAAAGAGAGTTACGGATGATTTCTAGGTTGCCTTTGTCTGGCCTCCCAGCGTTCACGAATACTACTATCTTGTTCAATTACTTCCCACAAGCATTCAAACTCAGCCCGGGTGTTAGCAGTTTCTAAGATAGTATTGAATAAGGTCAAGGCAATGTTGGTTTGGTCTTTAATACTGTGTTCAGTATTGGGTTGCCTTGTAGAAGATACTATCATGAGAAAAAAAATCAGTCAAAGAATCAAAAACAAAAGAAGAAAAATTCAAAGATAATCACGAATACAATCAACAAGGGAGATATGGAAGATCTCCCAGTATGGTCGCCAAATAAATGTTGAGGAAAAAGTATGAATTAACTTACTCAATCATTTGTAGATCTTGCTTGGCTGGGAAAAGATAGTTGGGAATGTCACCCAGGGTTTTATAGCCTCAAAATATTCTCTCAATCCGCAAGTATTAATTACAAGGACTGAGGTTGATTTATAAATGAAAAATGTTGCAATATAAAATAAAATTTATATTAGCTACTGGAATGTACATAGATTTTGTGATAAAGTAAATAAGGATATCAAAAAGTGAAAAGTAACCAAGTCACAAATACACATATATGAGACAGAATAGCAATCTGATTTTATTTCATTATGAGATATCAAAAGTGTTTTTCTCTTTACAAAACCCTTGTGAGGGCATGGAACAAAGTCTGATTTAGATATCTTAGATGAACACCATACAAAAAGACTCTAACAGTAAAGTAAAATTGAAATTAATAATCTGGATCATCTTGCCACAAACTTCTGCCATTTTGACTCTGCAAGATATCATTTATCAGCCATGAAACTTAATTCACAAATAGACAAGAATACACAAACTATCAAGGATGAATCAACACCTCTAAAACAAGCGTCTGAAAAGTGTGGTTCAGTCTTGAACCTTGTTGCCTACAATAAGACCCTACTATCAAAAACAGAATTAGGTTTTAAATAAACTCAAAAATGAATGAAAACTGAAATTGTCTCAAGTAACTCAAGAGAAAACCTTAGTCTTGTTTTCTCCTTCTATTCTCCCTTTTTCTCTTCTTCTCATTGAGATTTTATTCTTCCCAATAATTTGAAGTAGTTCAACTAACTTCTTTAGTTAATTTTGTTTAACGTAACTAATTATTTTAGGAGAAATAAATAATAATAATATATTTAAGGGTCTTAATTATTAATAACTAGGTAGGTGGGACACCTTGTGACTCCCGTTATTTATTCCTTTTAAATCATGAAATATAACACACAAAAGATAATCATTTTGACCATATGCCCCCTTGTAACTCCCTTGAATATCTTTTCAACTGGATATTTAAATATCAGAAATAATTTATATCATATCCAAAAAGAATATATATCCATATTATCCACAAAACATAAAAAAAAACAGGGCTTGTTGTCCAAAAATGTTGAAAACCATTAATCATTGTCCTCATCAACTGAAATCATATAAAACATAATTTTAAAAACCATATTTGCCACTTTGTGAGACAATTTTTCTCTTTTCATTGTGATTTCCCTTAGACTTTTTTTAAGTAGCTCGTGGTTGATTGGACCCTTGCGGTTGTATCTCGCTAATCACGTGGGATCAATCATCCTTTAAATGCAGGTGGGAAGACATAGATTTCAAGGAATCAGTGGAGGGAGAAGAAGGGGAGGCAGTTGCTTTTCCCTTGTCTTGCATAGGTTGGCGAATATCAGTTTTCAATCTCTTACTAGCATGTGAAGATTGAACTGGTGAAACAACACAGGAAATATGGACAATGGGATTAACAGGTGGTGGTAAAGGCAAGGACATAATGGTCCAACCACGATGGTGAGAGATAGGTTGGTTGACGATCTCTTTCCAACCATCATTTGCAGGGACTTCCGGCTGCAAAGACACATGTGGAGGAACGGGAATGTCGGGGATATTCTGAGGAGGCTGGAAAGGGGGTCTTTCTGGTCGAGGGTGAATTATCCCATGACCAAACCAGTTAAAGAACCCAACTTGGAATAACTAATTCAATTCTTGTGGGTCAGTGTCAAAATGGATAGAAAACCTAGGCCTCATTTGGCCTCGATTCTAATTTCCCTTGCCTATGTTATTTAGACCATTATTGTCTCTACTAAAAAATCTCATCCTGTAGCAACAGTTTGTCAGTGATGAATCTCTTTATAAACCATACATGAAACTCTACTTACATGAATCAAAATTTGGCTCTAAAATTGACATGAGATACATGCAAATCCATCCATAATACACCATTCATTAATTGTCAAGTGAACAGGGAATGATAGCGTTCATGGGAAAATGGAGGGAGTGTAATTAGAGAAAAGTGGTATAATGATAGGGGATCAATAAATGAATATTGTTCAACAATTAAACAAACAATTTAACTGTGTATAAAAATATCAAGAATATCAGTCATCAACCCTTGCTATATTATCCTTCTTTTGCTTCCACACAAACTTTTCTTTTCTAAATTTATATCACAAAACATGGATGAAATAAGTGAAATCGAGATTATGGAGGGAGTGTAATAAGAGAAAAATGGTATAATGATAGGTAATCGATGTGGATATTGTTCAAGTGAAACAAATCAAAACATTCTACCTCAGATGCAATCAAAATTTATCTCTGTTCAAAATTTCGAATTTTAACAAGTATTTTTTTTTCTCAAAACAATAATCCAAACTAATGCCTTCTTTGACAATTTTCTTGTTGACCTATGAATTATTTTACACAATAAACTATTTGATATGCCCATAATTATTTAATCACAGTAACCATTGTAACCACATTATCATTATATGACAGTCATGACGAACAACATCATAAGAATACAACAATAGTCTTTGAGCCGTGATTCATAACATCAACCCAGTAATAATACTTTAAATCCAACTGGGTCACGCATAGTGTTTCCAAACAACTCATATCCATCATTTATTTATCCATTTTTCAATGCAATTTATTCTAGATTTATTATGGGCATGATTACTCTATTCGAACTTCAAACATTTCGAACACAGGTGCCCATTTTGTTCTTTAAAAACAATAATCATAATGATCGAACCAAGAAAAAAACAATCATTCATTATTTGGAACACAAGCTTCAACAGAATGTAATATTTGAATGAATAGGTGAGTATATACTTTGTTTCAAAATTTCCAAGCAAGGGACCAACTAAAACCGTGCCCAAGTAACCGAGCAAGAACAGTGCTCTCAACAATTCAAACTGGAGTAACCACTGTAATGTGTAGGGTTCAAGAAATTTCCATGACAATAAGGGTAGGAACAATGGGGCAGTTCATCCAGAGGGTTTGGCAATTGGATAGCATGGAAAGCTTACTCCACAGAGTGTTTTTCATAATATAAAAAGAATTTGCAATGTTTCTATTGACTTTGTGGGTTTGGTATAACAGACTGTAATCTTCCAAAAAAAAAAACAATTGAACCCAATACTTCTTTCAACACAACATAATGAGAGACCAAATAAAAACTCATGCCAACCAAAAATCACAAATGGTGCTCCCATCAAAAGATGGGTAGCAATGTTCTCGTATTGTATAACATTTACCACGCAATAGTGACAGTGAGGTCATAGAAAGAGGGCCAACAACTGAGGGTTTTTCCAAGACAAGGCACGGACTATTTTAATCTTTCATCAGTTCACATTAAAACTCACAGGATCAAAATATGGCATGGGTACACTAGCCACAGAGACCAGTAATGTCAATCTGTAGGTGAGTTATTTGCAAAACCCAGAGGTTAGGTAGACTGATATAACCTATTTCAACAGAGAGGCCAAACCCAAATACAGATTCATGGCAAAGTAGGATCAACCACAGTCTTTTACTTAGCAATTTCCTGTGAAGGATTACACACAAAAAGAACACCGCAATCAATTTTTAAGATACAATAGTCTGAGAACAACTGCCACAAGAAACCAAGGATGAAACCATAAAAACAAAATTCCAAAAATATCATAACAGCTTGAGAATCACACAGACCATGAGAAACCAGAGTCAACATTTGATTCAAGGGAAGAACAGTTCTCATGGATGGAAAAGTAAGAAAACCCATACCTATAAAAGATTGTGCGAAGAGAAGAGCCAAGGTTGTATACTTCCTCCATGTCTGGGCATAGCAGAGCAGTAGCAACTAACAAAGTTGAAAATGAAAGAATAACTAGGGCGAAGGGATCAAAGGGGAGTTTGAGTGACGTTCATTTACTGCACGTTGCTTCTCCCTTCATATCTTCATGCATATCTTAGTACGAGCCAACCCCACTATCCATCCCATTCGAAACCATTAATACAACCAAAAATCCACTGCCATATTACATTTGCAAAGTGCTCAATAGTCCAAAGTATGCCACCCTTTTCCACTATCAAATTTTCTCAAATGACAACTTGCTAGTAACACAACCCCATTGCAATCAAAATCCATCCAATGTGCATAACCATAGTAGCAAGGGTTGAGATCACCCAAAACTTTTCCATGAACAATATACCATATCAAAAATTAGAACTGGAGTATAATACTTTCATCCACGAGGAAACACAATCACATTTTTTGAGTGAACATAAAAACCATTTATCTCCATGTTTTAATTACCCAACCACCACATATCACCATAAGCATTTTAACCATGATTTGAAGCAAATGAGTTGTAGAAAAAAATTTCATAAGAAACCAAAATATAAGCATTTCTTATCCATCATAGTGCTATAAGTTAAACAAGGGCATCCCACCTACTAGTATATTATTAATATAGATAAATAATAAAGCTTGGCAATCATTTGTGAGCATAGTATTCATCATTTCACTTTCAAGCGTCAACACACTTGTCATCCAAAGTTTGGGTTTAGCATGACCTTAGGAATTTGAGCTCATTACTTAGATTTTACTCCTCCGACTGGTTATTCTTCCAGCCCCTATAGAGAGTTTGATTGGTTCCTCCTGCATCACAAAGTTTCATCATCAATTCTATGTTGTCGAAGTCCTCCATATGTCTCATTCTCTTGTTCAAAGGAATTCTATCAGCCTGTGTCAGCCATTTCTCGAAAACTCTTGACTTTGCATGTTCGCCATACCATGATTTTGTCTTAGAGTTACATGAAGTTGTAGTCCTATCGTGCACCCTAGTCCTACTTTCATTATGGTTAGCTAACCTTGAACCCAACAGTAGACATCTCTTCATTGGTCGTTCACTGGGGGGTTTCCCTTATGTTCGACGGCAAGAAATATATTCACACATTGGGATTTGTGCACTATCTTGGATTCCATTAGCCTTATTGGTGGATCCCTCGCCTTTGTCGATAGTCTTCCTTATTGGTTTCTATTTAGAGGGTATTTTTCATGCATTACTTGCATCTGGTGCATGTGAAAAACGCACATGGTCGTTGGTTCATGAACATCCTCTTCGTCTGAGTTCCTCTAAATCATCAAGCTATTGCTTTATACCTTGTGTTGATTGATGAGAGATGTATTAATTCTCTCCTTTCAGGGGGTATCCTTCCATCGAATTCAACTCATCTATTATGGAAATTAGTCCTAGAGTCCTATGAGTACCTAGAGGCTTTCAGTCATCAGTGGCAGGTTCTCCTGCCATCGACAATTTGGAATACATCAATGTCTTCTAATCAATGGATTCTTCAAGTGTTCAACCTCAACACCTTTATTCACACTTGTAAGAATGTACTTGGTGCCTTGATAGCTACTTTCATTACCGGTAGTTTTTCTCGTGTTTGTTAATGGTATACCTTAATGATCGGTAATCAAATGAAGTCTCATTATGTTCGACCTCAACTCCTCTATTCACATGATGTATACTTCCACCTTTGGTGAATCGTGTAGAATAAATGAAGACATTAGTTTATAGTAGTAGCTTTCTTGAGTTGTTGCTATCACTCATTGGGCCAGTACCTATATGACTTCAGTGATCATGGGAGATCATATTGTACTCCATTGTATATAGATATCTTCAAATGGACTTTGAGAATGGTTTCCACTAGGCCATGTTTGTGACTATGACATCCTATGGCATGTGTCTACTTTGTATTGCCTATGCATGGCCATGAATAGCTATTTTGTATATTTCCACATGGACTTGCAGTGTAATTCAGATTGGTATCCATGTGTACAAAGTCATTATGGATTGTAATATTCTCATGAGAAACTAGTTCTTCTAGCTGAGTCTCCATTACTCCACTTCTGGGAATTATAATGTATTTTGGCCATTGCAAATACTCGTCTGAACTCACACATTAGGGGGAATTTGTTATAGCAAGTTTTTCCTCATCCCATGCAACTTGCTTAGAGGGCCTTTCCATTTCCCTTTGCAGACTTGAAGTCCCCTCTTGTACTTCCCAGAGCCAAAAAATCATATCTTTTTACATATACGCACCCTGACAGATGTATAGCATGTGTATATGCAGGTTGCACCATTACAGTCGGCGTACATCGAGTTTGGTGCTCAAAATTAAAAATTGTGTCAGGTTTCCATGTCACATCATGAGATCCATGATCCTTGACCTTCCATATACTAGAAATGTTCCAACTCGACCCTTCAGTTCCATTTGAATGTTATAAATTGAGACATATCCAAGTTGTGGAAGGGGGGGGATTCAAATTTTGAGAGAAAAGATACTCTGGAAAAAATTTCACTTCGCATTTAGTCTGCATCCCTTTATCCTTGAAAGTCTGAAGCCCCCAAGCAAGGATGATTTTAGGGGCTAAATTTCGCTCATGGGATAATTTTTTATGGTTTATCCCAAAAAATGATTCTTCATTCTAAAAATGATTCGCCCAAATTCTATGGGATAAAATTATTTTACCTTAAAAATCGCCAAAATTTTATACAAACTATATAAAATCCTTAGAAATTTGAATATTTTTACAAAAATATCGCCAAACATTTATAGTTGGCTTATGAAGGATTAGTTAGATTCTCCAAGGATTGTACATTTTAAAACAAATTTGCGTCCTTAAAATCATCCCTACCCCAAGCTCTTCCCTTGTTGATGGAGAACCTCATTGTCTCTCTTATATGAGCTTGCCTTTGGTGGAGGATTGAAGTGGTAGAGGCCTAGCTAGAAGGAACTTAGTTTCTTGGTCTGAGATGTGCTGACACGGAAGTTTTTCACTTATACACTTATGTTAATCATTTTTTAATATAAATACTCTTTTCTCGTCGAATTGATATCTTGCAAATATTTGAATTATTATTCCATGGGCGTATTTGTTATGAATGTTAATGGATTATGCTATTGTATGTGCTAACATTATATATTATCACCATATGCTTGTGTATGTTGGTTTTTGAGGACAAGTTGCAGGTATAAAGCTTTGAGTTGTGTGCTCAAAAGCGGTCTTCATCAAACCTATGGATGAGGTAGGATATATATCTTGTCTTGTTAGCATTTTCATTTATATAGCATACTTGGAATTAGAGTTGATTTCTGTAAAAATTATGTCTGTTGTGGTTTAACCCATGCCATAAAGTGATTTTCCTCGTAACAGTTGGGCCTCCAAAGGCCTGAAACCCTACCCATATGTGTCAATGCCTCATAAATGTTGTCCAAGATGAAACCCTAGATCTAGATGACATTTAGGGCTATCATGGTGACATCCAAGGCCCTCAAGGGCTAACATCCATGTGGTAAAAGCAAGATCCCTTGGGTATAGTTCTATCAGGGTGCCTCCAAAGTCAACGTCCTTCTTTCTCCTGGTGCAAGTTTTAAATCTCTTCTTACTCCTAGCTAGGGTTTCAACATCCATCTGTAGGATTTAAGCCCCCATGAAGGTCTGCGCTAATCATTCTCTCATGTGTACCTATCCACTGAGAAAGGTCCTACAACAACAACAAGTACGCCCTCCATGGGTTCATAAGTCACAAGGATCATAGCATGTAAATCACATCCAATAATTAAATTACCCAAACATGTGCATCAAACCCCTCTTAACCCAAACAAATGCTCAAAGACGTTATGGAATTTGACAAGTTAGGTTTGGAGAAGGTCTCAGGGTGTCCTATTGGGCTAACCTCTCTCAATTTTGGGGTGTTTCCCAGGTGGGATCTAGTCCAAGTCATGTAAGTGTATGAGGTGGAATATGGTAAATATTTTTGCATGGGGTGCATGTGATAATAGGGAAATGTTAAGTCTTAATTGTGGGTCCCTTAGTAGAGGGCAAGTTGCACCTTGTCATGAATGAAATTATTTCCTATCCCATTCATTGCCTTTTACTTTCAGCTTTATTTATTTTGATCATTTTCTCTTGTGCTTCAAGGGAATAGTTGTGGGCCATTGTCCTGCCTTGATGAACAGAGGTGACAGTGTTATCCACAAAAATTGCAAGGAAATGAGACAAAAATGTTATCTCACAATCTATACTTGCCCAAATCGTGAAGGCAAGTAGGCTTAGATTGAAGTAACATGGAGCTAGTCCTATCACTGTCACCCCAATAGGGTACATATTTCTCTTTAGGATAATGATAAATCCACTCCAAGAGAGACATCCCAAGAACTGGGGGGTTTGAGGAAAGTTCAAAGGTAAGGCTAACCACCCCTCTCTCTAGGTCACTCAAAACAAACTTAAGTCTTGTTGGATGAATAAAAAGAGAATAAAGTGTACCCTCCCCTTACCAACATAACAACAAAAGTTATGGCAGAAACAAGTGATGATGAATGCTTCAAAAAGACTTCAATTTTATAGAGGTGACTGCTACCAATCATTGTATGAAGCAAGTGATAAATATATAGCAACGGTAATTAATTAATGACAGTTGTAATAACATCCATAAAATGAACTTGAATAAACAATATAACAAGATATTTTGAAGTCCTGAAATGATAACACTTGTCTCATATAATTTATAGATATATGTCAATCAGGAAATAAACTTTGATAGGCTGCCAATGATAATTGTAGCAACAACAAAATAAAGTAATGACAGCAGTAGTAAAATCTTCAGAAAAGTATTTAGAAAGGAAATTCAATGCACACTTTAGTCTTGGTTGATTATACCTTTCCTTATACAATTTGTAGATTGATTTAAGTGGAAAAACAAGTTTGGATAGGCTGCAAAATAATGGTTGTAGCAGTGATTATAACAGCAGTAGCTTAGTGGTTAGTACTACTAGACTAAGTTAGCAATTTAGCTTAGGTTAGTAGGATATCAGGTAGAGAGATTGAGTTTGAATTTTGATTATTCCTGTCAAGAAACAAGGGTTGAATACTAGTGCCTTTAATGGGTAAATGGAGTCAATGTGGGTGGCTCCTTCTAATGTTGCAAATTAATGATGATACACAAAAGTCTAAGAGAGAAAAAGTCCAGGAGGAGTAGCAACTTAAGTCCTCCTAGATTTTGACCTTAAGAGACAAAGTTCTAGGGTGTACTCACTTCTAGGCCCTAGTGCCTTCCTCTCCTTAGATTTTATATGGAGTAGAACTTATGTAACAATAACCAAACGCAAACCTCTAGAGTGCTAGCAATTTAGGGCTCTAGGGTTTCACTAGTTACTAGATTATTTTAATGAAATCTTGGCAAATAAAAAGAAAGAAAGTAGAAACTTAAGTTTCTTACTTCAATCATTAAATACACCATGCAATTTCATAATCTTGTATGAAAAAATAAAACCATACCTTAAACCATTCAATAGATTCTACTTACTTGCACCAAGAATAATCATGATTATACCATGCAAGATCACCATAAAACTCCAAAAATTGATCCAAGTTGAAAATACAAGCCTTAAACAAGAGTGGAGCCTCACAATTTCAGGCAATAACCCTAATAGGGCACAAATTTCATACCTCTTGTCTCCAAGGGAAATTTTTTATGAAAATGAATGTCACTTTTTGCTTATTTATACGAAATTCAACCTAAAATTAATTTCAGTTCATAATTACTGGGTCGACCTGGCTAGTTTTTTACACAAATTAAATCTGGACAAAATAAAATTAATTTGCATCTAAAAATCACTCTAGGGGTGACTTCATTCCCCTCAAGGGTGATGTTGATCCCCAAGTATGGAACATCGTGCTGGGAAGGTGAAACATTGGGCCTCCAAAGGCCTTAAACCCTGCCCATATGTGCCAACCCTCATAAATGTTGTCCAAGATGAAACCCTAGATTTGGATGACGTCTAGGGATATCAAGGTGACGTCCAGTGACCTCAAGGGATAACATCCATCGGGGAAAAGAAATATCCCCTAGGTCTAGTTCTGCTAGGGTGCCTCCAAAGGCAATGACCTTCTTTCTCCCGGTGCAATTTTTCAATCTCTTCTTGCCCCTAGCTAGGGTTTCAGCACCCATATGTGGGATTTAATCCCCCATAAAGGTCTGAGATAATCATTCCCTCATGTGTACCTGTCCACCAAGAAAGGTCCTGCAGCAACAACAGGTACACCCTCTAGGGGTTCATAAGTCACAGGTATCATAGCATGTAAATCACATTCAATAATTAAATTACCCAAACATGTGCATCAAACCCCCCTTAACCCAAAACAATGCTCAAAGACATTATGCAATTTGACAAATCAGGTTTGGAGAAGGTATCAGGGTGTCCTATTGGGCTAACCTCTCTCAATTTTGGGGTGTTTCCCAGGTAGGATCTAGTCCAAGTCATGTAAGTGAATGAGGTAGCATAGGGTAAATATTTGGGCATGGGATGCATGGGATAACAGGGAAATGTAAATTCTTACCTATGGGTGCCTTTGTAGAGGGAGAGTTGCACCTTGTCATGAATGCAATTGTTTCCTAGCCCATTCATTTCCTTTTACTCTCAACTTTATTTCTTTTTATATTTTTCTCTTGTGCTTCAAGGAAATAGTTGAGGTCCATTGTCCTGGCTTGATGACCAGAGATGACGGCGTTATCCACAACCATTTCATGGAAATGAGAATGTTTGCTCGTGATGAGACCCCCTTTCTCTTGGTTATTCCACCAAGAGCCACTAACATGGCTTGGTGACCATATATATGGTAGTGTCATACTGGTACATGCACATGGTCATAATAGGTCGAATCGTGATGAGACCTCCTATCCATCAACTAGTACCTTATGTGTTTATGTTATCTTATGGGTCCCCTTTTCTTACTGAGAAGTTTTTCATTTCTTTCTCGGGGATCCCTAGGAGAATCATCTCGAAGATTTCAACATTGGCTTTTAACTCTTTCCAACTACTTTTACCCTTTGGGCCTTTATCCCCTTCTTCCCACGAGATAAGGTACAACCCTTCCTAGTGTAGCCAATCCCATTGCCCAAACAAGGATAGGGGAGATGGAAGGAATAAAGATGGAAATTGGTAAGTATGGAGGGAACAGAGGATGACTTTTCACAGATCCACCCAGTATAAACCCATCGTAAAGGAAAATCAACTTACTAGGGCACCATGTCACCCTTCCAGGTATGAATGAGGCAAAGAGCATGATTTCCAAGAAAATGTCATGAAATGAAGAAGGATTCAATATAACATGTTCAAGTGCTTGAAAAATTAGAGTGATACATACCATGATACCCAGACTTGTTACCTCATGGAGCAAGACTTACCACTACTTTAGGATTAGGCTGGTGTGATGGATATTTTTGTTGATGATACATGGACTGCACTGAAGAAAATAGGTGCCCTCTGGGGCCATGCTCAAGTTGTCTGTCTCTCAGTACTCCATGTCTAGGACCTATGGGCCTCGAGAAGTGATCTCCTTATTTATCCCTAGGCTAGGGGATAACAGGGTCGATCCACTCTAATTTTTCAATAGGTTCTATAATTCTAGCCTCTAACATTTTTTTTATCTCTGCTTTTACCTTCTCCTTATATTTTGGGTTCATTTTATAGGGTCTCTGTCGCACAAGTTTCTCATCTAGTTTCATCAGAATATTTATTTCTCCTAAGTCTCCAGTGATTCCTTTCATCTCTGAGAACGTCATTGGAAACAGATCTTGGTATTCTCATATTAAGTCAGCAATTTTCTAAATTATTTCCTCACTCCAATAATCTCCTATGTGCACAAACTTATGTTTTTCTTCTGTACCAATGTTCACTTTGTGCATTCTTAGGGGCTTTTCATAGATAGTTAACTCAAGCTCGGGTCCCTCTACTATATTCTCCCCTTCAATCTCTGATATCTGTAACTTCCTTGGATATTCCTCATCTTGTACTTCTTCTGTGACATTATAACAGCGCAAGACCTATTCAATTGTCGCAATGACTCTAGGCGCACTATGCAAAGGCATTGATCCCAACAAGTCTTCTGATGAAAAAATATTATTCCTAAGAACCTACAATGTTGATTCAATCAAAGGATTATTACTTTCAAAACTAAATTTTATCTTGAAGTTCCTGGTCAACTCTTCCTAATCTCTTGTCCCTCTACACACTTCTAGTTCTATGTACCAATTCTTGGGAATTGTGTCCAAAGTATACAAAAATAGGTGATTATGTTCTTGTATTGGTACTTATCTCCACTACGCAATACACTTTGTAACATGATTTGTTGGACAAATCAATCCATTATACTTCAGTGTGACACTTTCATTCTCTGTCCCAAATATGACTTGTAGTAACCTTTTGCACCGCTGCCAATCTTTTATACCATCTTTGTGCGCAGCCCACCATCTTGTTGAATTCACTTTCAGTGCAACATCTAAGCCCAATATTTTCTACTAATATGGAATTTTCATTTCAAACTCAGTGATAAAATATTCTATAGGTGTTAATCCACAATACCTTGGAGTTTCAACTATTTTGGTTCCAATCCATCTCAATGCATGGGTAATTTGAGTACACTTCCTCATCAATACTCCATGCAATATTTGTTTCCAATTCTCCAGAGCGTCTTATGAGTCTAACGCACATGATCTAATACTCCTCCAATTCAATACACCTTCAACTGTAGGATTCATGTAGTCATCCATCCACGTAGTCATATTATACAGATTATCAAGCTCTTTTCTCTTTGTTGGTTCTACATACATTTGTCCTTATGTGGGGTATAATGGCGTAGTTACCTTCAAGTATTATACCTTGAATACCATATTTTTCTTCTTTAGTTCAATGATCATATGATTATCAAATTCCCAATCCAACCCTAACAATGTTGGATATGGTATATCTTCATCTACAATGTCGGTCACTTTGAAGTCTACTACACTGCTCACTCCATCAATATTGACATTTACTCATGTTAAACTTCCGACTGGGATGATCTTATACTGGTTCACTAATATCAACTGGATTTATGACCAAATCAGCTTTGGTTGGCCCATCATCTCCCAAGTTTGTCTCGGTATAACATTTACATCAGAGCCTAAATCCAGAATTATATTTTTCCATTTCATAAGCTCTTATCTACGCATTGAGCTTGAACTCCATATTTGTTCACTTCTTACTATGAACCTAGTTAATTTATTTGTGTACTACAGGTCGCTCATTTTCTTGGGAACAATGGTCAATCATTCTATGCATACTACTCAATGCATATTCATCCTTCATTAAATCTAAGCAACTTCTTAAAAATCTCTTCAAAGTATTTACCTTATCAGTGTGATTTTTTGTATGGTCATAGAATAGAGGCATATCATATACTGGTGGTCTATTATACAACGGTGGTGCAATCTAATTTGATATTATCCAGTATGCTCCCATCAACACTTTTCTTTCTTGTTGGTAAGTCTCTTTCTCTTTTCTTGGATCAAACAATGGTAACGACTATGTTTCTTTCCTTACCTTACCCATTGATGAATGTTATTCCCTTGGTCTATCGTGTCTTCTATGGTTCTCATTCCTCCATGTGTAAATGCTTCTATCTTAGGCTGTTCATCATGCACTTCGGATGCTATCATCTGTATGTTCTTGTTATGGTTATGGTTCTGGTTCTAGTTCTAGTTTTGGTTCACTCTTTCCTATCATTTTTCTATCAGTTGAGGACAATATTTCACCACATGGTCCAATGATCTACAGTACGTTCATTTCATGAAAGGATTCGAGCAGTCTCTCTCCAAATATATCAGTAGATTGACATTATAACAAATGATAGGTCATCTTCCTCCTCTACCGAATCCTCCTTGTTCTCGACCTCTGACGAATCATCTTCGTCCATCATGATTAAATCCTCTTGGAGTATTATACTGTGGAACTCCTCCTTCTACTACTACATTTTCTTCTTAAATAATATAAGCATCCGCAGTGTGATCCCTCATTAAATCGAATGCGTGACAGTCCTTCTCTTCATGTCCTACAGACTTGCAAAAATTACAAAACAAATTATTGGGTGTACTTTGGTACTTCTGCAACAATGGACAAGAATTCAGATGATGTCTCCATGTCTTGTATATTTCACAATATCCCACTCCTCCTAATAATTGGTTTGGTGCCCTTGTATCCATATACTGCACAAATGTTGGGCATTCATCTTTATGATGGCCTTCTATCTTTCATGTAACACACCAAACTTGTTCATGCTTTTCCTTTTCTTTCATTATATATAAAAATTGAATCCTTAGCGCAACCAACTATGACTGAACCTATGTCATTCTTGCACCATCTCCTATAATAGATGCCTCTAACTGCATCGCAATTTCTAACGCTTCTGGATACAACATGACCTTACGTTGTGTAAGAGGACGGTGAATGTGTGACAACATACCTGCAATAAACCATTCTCTATTTTGTTCATCAAAATCTGGAATGTTAATCTACCCATCACATCTTTAAACCTCTAATCGTAATCCCAAACTATCCCATTCTGTATTTTCTTAATTTGTGTCAGCTCTGTGATATACTGCGATTCATATTTTATCTTCTAAAATTCCTTTAATAAAGATTATCCAATTTTTTCCAATGTCATTGATTGCCCTGTTGTTGTAGTAGTCTGATACTTCATGTACCATACAGTGCGCGACCTCTGAATGTCATTTCTAACTATGCAATATTTGTTGCCTCATGTTGGAAATTCTTCTCATTCTATATCATCTCACATACAAATATATTTTTCTCTGGTTCTTTCGACCCTGCTCCCTAGAATTCAAGAATTCTTAATGTATTATTTATTCCTGCCATAATTTTCTATGTAGTAATTACCTTCGGTGATTTTGATTGACTCTGGTTCATTGTGCTACTTCCATTATTATGAGTGTTATTATAACTTCCTCCACTAACAATAATTTCTCTTGAAAAAGATGTAGTTTATGCTTCATATATTGGTGACACACACAGGGTCGTGGGTTCGACATAGATTATGATCTAAGATGGAACTCCTTCTTTTGTTTGATTGTACTAAGGATCATTTTCTTTCTCTTTGCTTTCTTTGTATAGTGTGATTTGAAGCACTATGCTAGGGTATCTTTTATCAAACACTTTTTGTTTCTCTTCTCTCTCAGCTACAAACTTCTTCTTACTATACCTAAACATTTTCCCGTAACGCAATACTCCAATCTCTTCATCTGAGTCACTATCTTCCTCTCTTGACATCCTTAGTCCATATGTTCCTTATTCATCCTTTTCATTTCTTTCCACTCTCATACCATCCTCTGGTCATCCCCCAATCCTACTATGTGCATGAAGTCACCTAACAATCAGATTCAATCTTCATAACATTCTTGTCACATAACAACATCTTTATCTAGGTAGACAGTGCGTTCATAAATATTTTTCACGAACCCCTGAAGAATCCCCTCTTAGTGACATTATAAGACTGGGTACAATCTATTGCAAACTCTGTAATGTAACCCTCCAATATACTATTCAACCAAAAATCAACTATGTGGGAAACTTTATTACTTAGTGTATTCAATTGTCTGATCAATTCAGGATTCCAGTTTCTCAGAGCCTCATCTCGGTATCTTCCAACATTATCCACTAGCCTTTCTAAAAATTCAATCAAAATTATCATAAACTCACCAAGGAAAATTTCATCAATATCTGTAAACACATACCTTTGTAACCATTGTTCGTCATTCTGTCATGGGTTCCTATTATGTTCTCTCGAAAGTTCTTGTCCCTTCCTTCTTAAACATTCTTTTATCTCTTCCTTATTCAACCTCCAAAACATTCCCCTTAGCTATAGATATATGTCCCAGCAATGGAACCATTTGTTGGTGTGTAGTCAATAGACATTAATCATTAATAAACCAAAAAAACCCTTAGACACTATCCCTTTTGGCATCACCTGCAAGCAAGTGAAGCCTCACCTGAGGCATCTAGAGGGGTTGAGGGAACCAAGGTTCTACAGTGATGAGGGGAAGTGAGGCGTTCAATATAAGCATACTTTGAATTATCCATTCATCTAATGTGTGCATAGTTTCTATTACTTAACCCTTAATTATCATTCAATATACCTTGTGCGTGACATTACTCCACTTAACATTCATTCGCTCATCATTAAATTAAGTGTGCGGAATTGTAATAGCATACATTAGTGACATATTCATAATACTAAACATGTATCATCATTGCACAGTAATGGTAAACATCATATGCATCAAAGACACAACACAAAATAAATACTTCAAGACACAAGGTTTTAATGTGGTTCACCCCAATCTAGGCTACATCCACAATGGTTGGATTCTTATTTTTTTCATTAAAATATCCTCGCAGCTGTGCACTACGCTTACATAAAGATGTATCAGATAACATTACCCAAACTTGCCTCATTTGTTTTGCTGCAATGCAAGACTAAGTCCCTAAAACCTCAGTCATCACTCAAAACACTCACTCCAAAACTCATTACCAAAACTCAACTTAACTTACTCCACACAGTTCACTTTCAAAAGAACATTTTCTACCCAAAAACCTATTACAATTTATATCTTTACAATAGGGTTAATCCCATTACAAAATGGTTACAAAGTGGACAAAATGTCCCCAAATCTGAACTACTTTTCGCCTTCTACGCGCTGACCCCTGAACATGCTCCAACTACTTTGCGAGTGCACTACTCCTTAACCAAAATAGCATGCTCCAAAAGACATTAATTTATTATGTAATTCTTGGCAGAAATTCTTTTTTTACCATATACTCATGAAACTTAATTAATCACAATGCATTCAATTCCCAATTTCTTTTTATTTCCAATTAGGAACTTGAATTTAATTTCTCCTTCTTTCATTATCATTTATTTTAAATACTTTATCTCTCTTCAATATTTGAGTTATTTTCCTCAGGTCAAACAGAGATCTGAACCTCTCTAAAATTGTGAAACCTGGCATATTTTCCAAACCAATGGAGTGGCCAAGGCCAGCTGAGCAATATTCAAGTTTATATCAGCAATTGTATTTCCTATTATCCAACTATTCTGTGAGTTCTTTAATGGCTCAGTATTTTACTAAAAACTTAGGGATTTGTCCACATAAATTACTATCAATGGCCAGCCAGCACTCTTCTCATACTTTGAGTGACAAACATTTACTAACAACCTCCTTTTACAAACAAAGACAGGTAGAAAAACAACAACAGAATGTGTTTACCCAAATCATATTTCAAATTCACAGTCATCCAAATAATTAGAGTGACATTTCCACTATTTGAATAAGATGACAAACTCTTCAAATAACTAGTACATAAATTTCATAATATTTAATAAACTTGGCATGGCATTACAAGGCACAAAAAACACTTATCTGAAATTTAGAAATTGTTGGAAACTACTTAAGGGTGTGCAACTTTCCACCCAACCATAGGCATAGCTTCTCTTGGTGTTTTCACATCTTCCCACCCCCTAGAAAATTATGATTCCATAAGAGGAAATTATTTATACTTGGCAAAAGAGAAACAATGAAGGCCACTCTCCTTCATCTATAGGAACTTAGCAACCCAAGTATTCAATCCACCAAGAAAGGGGGTTGCTCTTTCCATAAAGAGCCTCAGCAATTTTCATACATAGGAGAAGGGATTCCTTTCACTACCCAGCAGTCCCTCAGTTCCATCCTCTCTTATTTACTTCATGATTGTTCAGCCAATCACTAAAATTTTTTGGCCCCATTTATCATCTTGATTTGAAGATAGTTACCAATGATTCCTACACCCAGAAAACGCATGTATTCACTTCTCTTTGCTATGATAAGAACCAGAACAGTTCTCACACTCCTCTCCACTCAGATTTTGGTCCCCATATCCAACCATGTGCATCCTCTCCTCTCTTCTAGTGATTTTCCTCTTTTTCTTTCCTTCTACAACAAGATTTTGTGGGTCAAATTCCCCAATTTGTGTTTCATATAAGAAACTTCCATATGGGTATTTTTCCCATTATCTCATTGATTTCTAAGGAGGAACAACCAACTACCTTCTTGACTGGTAATTCTTTTCTAGGGAAGAGGACAGTTTTTGGTTTTGAACATTTTTAATTCAACAGAGTATTGCCTAGAAGGGGTCATCTCAACCAATCATGGTTCACCTCACCATTCCCTCTCATGACATCATAATCTGTATAGGCAACACCTTCAACAGTTATTAAACAATTTTCATTTTATTTACTAACATAAATATTCATCTTACCTTCTTTAGCAAAGGTTCAACATTTCCAAAAAATCCACACATAACAGATCTATCCATAGTCTTTTAGCAATAATATAATTATATTTACAAGTTGGGGGAGACAAGGGTATTACATATGATACTACAATGTAATGTTTCTCATTACCAGTAGACATCTACAATGTTCTCTAACATCATATGATTAATAATTATTCCATTCATATGCGCCAATATGTAGGTTTAACACATACGATGATCCATGCATAAATATACAATTACAACATCATATGTAAACATGTTACACACAGTAATAAGCATGCATAAATATACAGAATTACAGTACAATTGTATCAGCAAAGTCCATAAAAAAATAACACAATTATTTACATTACTCAACAAAATAATGCACATAAGATTAACACTTTTCTTTTAAACAATTCACCAATTGCGTGAAAACCTCATACGTGTTGATATTATGTTAGCTTTAGGAGGTATGAACCTCCATTGTAACCTTTGACAAGATTAGAACGTTCTGGAAGAAAGAAAAGAAATGAAAGTAACCCTAGAAGAGATGTCGGTTGAAGAGAGTTAAAAAATATGAATTAATTAGTAACCAGAATGAGAAGTCGTCCCAGGCAGTTTGTCAGGATTACTATAAATACAGGGTGCCAGTCTCTCATTTGACACACTTCTCAGAATTGCAGAAAGCCACTTTTGCGCACTGCAGTCTAGCATTTTTGTGCGCAAGTCTTGGGGAAGGTGTTGCGCCAGTTTTGGGTTGGACTCTCTAATCAGCTTTGGTTACTTCTTGTTTGGTGCATTAGCCTTTCTTGGCTATTGGATTGCTACCAGTATTCTTCTCTCTATCAAGGTCAAGGTGCTCGGAGGGTGGCTTCGGCCTATGGTTGGGTGACAATAGTGATATTGTCAATGGTAAAATGAGCACATCCACTCATATTCTAACAGGTTATGGGCCCACACCTCCTTCATTCAGTCTAACCACTGGAAGGAAGCATAGACATTAGGATAATAAGCTCGTTGAGGAACTTCCTCTAGGGTTACTAGCAGGAGAAACTTCCAAGACACTATCGCTAAGGTTACTAGCAGGAGAAGTTGCAGAAACCCTAAATCCCATATCTGACACCTTGTGATGGAGCATCTCGCTCAAGAAGATATTCAAATGCACCCTAGTTCAACGCACCTTTTGGCTCTCTCAGAAGACAGAAACGTCAGATTTGAAGTTTTGTATCAAGGCATGACCAGCTACCAGTCAACCGAAGACATGAGTGAAAAGATTAGTCTTCTACACTACTCAGCACTCACTGGAATGATTGAATATGACATGTGGATAATTGATAGTCGATATTCTAGGCACATGACGGGAGATCAAGCCAAACTCTCAAATCTAAATGAGAATAAGACATCTTACAAGGTAGATCTTGGAGACAAAAGTACTTACCCAGTCGAAGGATTTGGACAAGCCTCTGTCAAGTTGAAAACAGGTAAAAATGTTCATTTAAGCAATGTTTTATATGTACCTGGTTTAGAAAAGAATCTTATATCCATATCTTGCCTAGAAGACAAAAAAAATAGAATAGCTTTCATAGATGGAAAAGTGTTATCTTGGCATAAAGACTCTAGCATAGAGAATGCTAGGGTTATTGGAAGTCATGAAGGAAATCTATATAGACTACTAGAACAAAATGAAGAAGCTCGTGTACATAACGAAGTCAATCCCAATGAACTTTGGCATAGAAGGTATGCTCATATTAATTATCAATCATTACCTTTTCTCAAAAGGATGGTTGAAGGAATACCATAATTGTAGTCTACACATGAATGAATTTGCAAAGGATGTGCTCTTGGGACGAATATCAAGAAACCATTCCCAAGAGGCAACAACAGATCTAAGGAGATTCTAGATCTTATACACTTAGATGTTTGTGGTTTGATGCCAGTCAAATCTCTAGGAGGATCTCTCTACTACATAATATTCATAGATGATTATTCAAGAAAGACTTGGTTATATCTACTAAAGACAAAAGACGAAGTATTCAGCAAGTTTCAAGAATTCAAAGAAGAGATAGAGAACCTCACAAACAAGAAGATCAAGACCTTAAGAACAGATAATGGAGGAGAATACACCTCAAAGGAATTCGTTGCATTCTACAAATCGGCAAGGATTAGGAGGGAGTTGATTGTTCCTCATAATCCTCAACAAAATGATGTAGCAGAAAGGAAGAACAGATCTATCGAAGAAACAGTAAAAGAACTACTAAATGATCAAGGGTTATCCATGTTCTTATGGGGAGAAGCAGCCATGACAGCAATATATGTACAAAATAGAAGTCCTCAACGCATATTGAAGGACATGACTCCAGAAGAAGCCTTCTCAGGTAAGAAACCTAATGTGGAAAATCTAAGAATCTTTGGATGTCTTGTTTACTCTCACATTCCCAAGGATAAAAGGAATAAACTAGAACCATCAGGAAAGAAGGGCATAATTGTGTTATATAGAGATTCATCCAAGGCTTAGAGAATCTATATTCTGGAACAACATAAGATCAAAGTCAGTAGATATGTGACATTCAATGAAAAGATGGCTTTCAAGAAATCCATAGAAGAAACTATAGAAGAAGAAGAGAATGAAGAACCTATTGAAGAAAGAACAGAAAACCAAAATGACGAAAAGGAACAACCTGATCATCCTATGCAACCATGTGAGACCATTGATTCAGACACCGTACCTAAGACCAAGAAATGACCAGCTTGGCTTGAAGCTACCTTACAAGACGCAGAAATAATCAAGGTCCCAGAAGGAACATTTAGAAAAAGTAAGAAGCCTAAAAGATTCTCAAGCTATGCAGTATATATGACAAAGATTCTAGATGAAGAACCTACCACATTTGAAGAAGTAGTTCAAAAGAAACAATGGAAAGAAGCTATGACGGAAGAACACCAATCCATTATGAAAAATTATGTATGGGAAATTAAACCTAGACCTAAATAAAAATTTGTGGTAACTTCAAAGTGGGTATATAAGATCAAACATGCAGCAGATGGAAGCGTGGATAAATATAAAGCAAGGTTTGTTGCTAGAGGGTTCTCCCAGAAGGAGGGAGAATATTATGACAAAACTTTTTCTCTGGTTTCTAGATACACTTCCATTACAGCTATCATATCTCTTATCGCTTCCATGGGATGGAACTTACATCATATGGATGTAAAGACATATTTCCTCAATGGAGAAATCGAAGAAGTATATATTGAACAACCTCAAGGGTTTGAAGTACATTCCAAAGACACTCATGTGTGAAGATTAAAGAAAGATCTATATGGAATCAAGCAAGCTCTAAGGGCTTGGTATGCCAAAATGGATAGCTATCTAACGAGACTTGGTTTCTCCAAAATTCATGCAGATCCAAACCTTTACTACAAAATCATGGACAATGCACCTGTAATTCTACTACTATATGTTGACAATCTATTCATAACAGGTGAAGAGTCTCTCATCATCCAGTGCAAAAAGGAACTAGCTTCTGAATTTGATATGAAAGATCTAGGTCTCATGCATTATTATTTGGGACTAGAAGTATGGAAGAAGCATGGTGAAGTATTCCTTGGACAAGGAAAGTACGCAATAAAGATTCTTCAAAAGTTTGGAATGATGAATTGAAAATCCATGGACACTCCTATGACTACAGATATAAGAAAAGTAAAAGATCTAGATTCTGATCCAATAGATCCATCACTATATCGACAATTTATTGGGTCATTGATGTATTTGGTAAATACTCGACCAGACATTTTCTTTATCGTGAATACACTAAGCCAGTTCCAGGTGGAACCTATACATGAGCCTTGGATAGTTGCAAAGCATTTCCTAGTATATATTCGTGGGAAAATAAACTATGGCTTAAGATATACCACATCCATTGATATACAACTTCATGGATTTACAGATTCAAATTGGGCGGGAAGTGCAGAAGACAGAAAGAGTACTTCAGGAATGTGTTTCAGCTTGGGCTCCGCTATGATATCTTGGGGCAGCAGGAAACAAAATTTTGTTGCACTCATCACAATAGAAGAAAAATATATCATAGCATGTGAAGCATGCATAGAAGCAATATGGCTGAGGAAGATAATCTCTGACTTATCTTATCAGATTCCAGATTCGACCATAATACATTGTGACAATCAAAGTTGTATAAGACTATCAGAAAACCCAGTGTTTCATGAAAGGTCGAAACATATTGAGATCAAATACTAATTTATTCGAGATAAAGTTCAAGAAGGATAAGTAAAGCTCCAGTATATCCCCACAGATGAGTAGACAGCATATATCTTGACAAAGCCTATGTCCAGAATAAAGTTTGCATATTTCTGAGACAAGATGGGGATTGTGGAAATAACTCCCTTAGTTGAAAGGGAAGAAATGACTCTCTAGGTTGGAGGGAGCACTGACATATTATTGAATTGAGGACATTCATTTTCAAGATTGAAAAATAGTCCAGCTTGGGAAGATTCTTTCCAGTTCGGAAAATGGATTGATATTTCTGACAGACAAACATTTTCCAGTTCGAAAAATGGTCCAGATTGAACGTTCATTTTCGTAATGAAAATGGTTCGATGGATTGTTGATGTACCATAGACAACAACTTCACATTGTGTTTAACATGGGGAGTGGTATAGGGTAGTCTCTCTTCTTGAGAGTTACTCAAGAAGACTGGTCTGCCTCACTGGACAATGGTTTATCATTGTGGTTAACATGAGAAATGGTATGTTTTGGAGGTTGGTGCAGGACAGTCATTTCCTCTTGTGGTTAACATGGGAAATGGTCTGGACAGTCATTCCTTAGGGAGGATTCATTATCTCTAGGCTGCACTTTGTTTAGTGCCGGAGGAATGGCCCAGGGTGGGGAATGGTCTAGGTTCAGCAATCAGGGACAGCCATTCCTTAGGTCAGATTCATTCTCTCCAAGTTACACTTTGTTTAGTGTCAAATGAATGGCCCAGGGTGAGGAATGGTCTAGGCTCAGAAATCAAAACAATCATTCTTCCTTGCTTGAGAATAATAGTCCAGATAGACCATCGTTGATGTTCTACTTTGAGGGCAGATACTCTTTCAATATCTCATAGATGTGAGTGAAAGAATGGCCTAGATGATTCAGTGTATATCATAACAATATTTTCTATGTAGGTTGATATCAGATGATTGTTATGGAGATTGATACTATGGTGGATATGTTCCATTGTTTGTGACTATGTGTCATGGTTTGAGTACTTGTGTACTACCATGGATAAACACAGTTGTGTTTTATCAATTGATATTGTACCAGTTGTCATGGAGATTATCTAGGTGGATAAAAATGACAGTGCTCGTGATACTACCAGTTGAATGTTTTGTTTTTGCTCAAGACCATTATTAGTTATACCTCCCTAGCTAGGAGGGAGTGTTGATATTATGGTAGCTTCGGGAGGTATGAACCTCCATTGTAACCTTTGACAAGATTAGAATGTTCCGTAAGAAAGAAGAGAAATGAAAGTAACCCTAGAAGAGATGTCGGTTGAAGAGAGTTAGTTAATATGAATTAATTAGTACCCAGAATGAGAAGTTGGCCCAGGCAATCTGCCAGGATTACTATAAATACAGGGTGTCATTCTCTCATTTGACACACTTCTTAGAATTACAGAAATCCACTTCTGTGCACTGCAGTCTAGCAATTTTGTGTGCAAGTCCTGGGGAAGGTGATGCGCTAGTTTTGGGTTGGACTCTCTGATCAGCTTTGGTTACTTCTTTTTTGGTGCATTAGCCTTTCTTGGATATTGGATTGCTACTAGGATTCTTCTCTCTGTCAAGGTCAAGGTGCTTGGAGGGTGGCTTCGGCCTATGGTTGGGTGACAATAGTGATATTGTCAATGTTAAAACGAGCACATCCACTCATATTCTAACAATATTTTCCTTCCATCCATAGACGTTTTTTCTCATAAACTCTCGGTAGCAGGTCACCCTTGAGATGAGACTAGAACTCCATCAGGAAAGGATTCCTATGCCAAACTAAGGTCTATACTTAGTAGTTAATCCCAGGTCAAGGTAGAAACTATTGCAACTAGCCTACATACTCTCATTTCCCATGGATTCATGTCCCACCCCAGGAAGTGTGCCCCTTCTCTACTCAACAGTCATTCGACTTCCCCACTTCCTTTTCAAGGCTTCAACAACAGGCCAGATAGAAATTCTCAAAGCCCTATAGTTATTTCTAGTGCACCCACAAACAATATTCAACAGTTCTCTCACAAGACAAATACTTCCATGGGCTTGACAACCTGCCTCCTTCGAGTACAGAATCTCCCTTGTTATCAGTCGCTCCCCCTGAGATTTCCCCATCCAGGTGCCATAATAGTGTGACATCCTACATATGGTAAGAGTATAAGGTGCCCATCATTTCCCAACGATGGTGAGATCCCCTCAACTAGACACGTGTCTTCATGAATCTTCATGAGATCCACTTGTATACACTTCCCCACTCTAGGAATCTTATATTAAGATATCTCAAGATTTGGGACTTAAGGAATATTAAAATAATATTTCCCTAACTTAATCCCACTTTACCTATAGTGGATTTCTTAGTCCCCCATACTCTTTCTTATGATTGGTCCGCAGCAACGATGTATTTTATTAATAATATTCATAATACACATTACAATATATTGAAATCATATAGGCACTTTGGCCACCAAACATATATACAATGGAACTTAGGACCAAAATATCTTGGCTCACCAGCCTACGTGTACAATTACATATTGGGTTTCATCCTAGGGGTATTACATTCCCCTCCCCCCTATTTATGCACTATCCTTAGTGCATTATATACAATGTACAATAAAAAATTCTTCAATAATTTCCATGTTCTTTCTCTTGAAGCTTGTTGTCCTTCCGACGTTGTTCTCTCCAAGCATCATATGAATTCTTGAGATGCCTCTTCCTTGTTGCACTCGCCCTTCTAGACTCAGGCATCCCTTCACTTATCTGCGGTCCTTTGATTATCCATCTTGTCAAGACTTTCATAGACAAGGAGAGCGCCAACTCCACACCGAACCCCCACCAAGGGTCTGCACTTTGGAAATTGTAGGGCTTCAATGTCCCAAAAATGTTGAAATATTGTAACTACAAAGAGTATTCTATTAATTATTGATGTATTATTCATTTAATCAATCCCCTTTTGTGGATTGATCATGTCGGGCATTGTAAATGAAAAAATCCCCTTTTTCAGATTGGTCAAACCCTAATTGTAATATGAAAATTGAGAAGTCGGCCCCCAGGCAAATTAAAGTGGTTCTAACCACCCAGAAAGAGAATTTGGCCATGCCAGTGAAGAGACACCTCCTTCAGCACTTGCCAGTTTGTATAAATAAAGGAAGTTGGCACCTCATTTGCTCACTCACTCATTCGATCATCCAGAGCGCAAGTTTGGAGCTGCAGTTGGAGAAGAAGGAAGAGAGAGAGGTGCATTACTTGGGAGATTATATTCTTTAGTGTTTCATTATTGTCTTGGCATTGTATTGGCTATCTATATTAAGGAATTTTTTGATGGGTTTTCTCCCCCATGAAGGTTTCCCACGATAAAAGCTATGTATATTGTAATTTTGTTTTTCTCAATGATCCTATATATGCTATGGTTATCTAGTAAATTGAAAAGAAACATAATAATAGGTTAAACTCTAACATGGTATCAGAGCTAAGATGAAGAGAGCATCTTTCACGAGAAGAAGAAAAACATCATTGTTGTCGTACAAGAAAATTAGGGATTTAAATTGAAGAGGAATTTCAGTGGAAAATTCATCTAGAAAATTGCACCCTAGCCCAAGGAACTCTTTGGAACCTTCAGCGCACCTTTTCAGTGGATATAACTCTCAGAAAGTGAAACCCTAGTTTTCACCAATACCATAAGTACTAGAAAACCAGAAGCACCAGAAAACCAGAAGTACCAGAAAATCAGAAGTACCAGAAAACCAGAAGTACCAGAAAATCAGAAGTACCAGAAAACCAGAAGCACTAGTCCCAAAATCCGTTGGTCAAGTTTGAGGGGGGGGGAATTTGGATTTTTAGAAATCTGACTATACTATCTTACTTGCCTCAGCTCAGCGCATCTAGCCCCTGGATCAAAATTTCAAAATTTTAAGTTTGAAAAATTAGGGTTCCTCATAAAACCCTAAGTTGCAGTTGCAGTTGCATTTTCAGAATCAGTTGCAGTATCAATTGCAGCTGAAGCATCAATTGAAGTATCAGTTGTAATACCAGTTACAGACACCCTTGAAGTTCTTAAGAGTTGGTAATTATTACAGCTGCTACCATATGGTTCCACTACCTGCAAATGATATTAGAGGTATGTACTCACATATGTTTAAATTGTTAATATTTAAAGGGTATTTGCAGGAGAAGGGATCTCTTGCCATAGATCCAGAAGGATCTCAAGATCCAACACATTTGGAGGAATAATGCAACCTGGGTTTGATTATTCTGATATGCATCTATTTGTTATGACATTATTTTGATCTAGGTTGCATGTTGAATCTATGACCATTATACTAACCTTTGGTCAAAATTCAAGTCAAGGTATTAGATGGATTAAAGTTGAGATCATAGAGTTTATTCTCTAACCCAACTTTCTGTCAAGATAACATATTATCTTAGTACAGAAGACAAGTTGAAGAAAGCACTTGTCATCTTGAGTGAAGGAGACTTGGAAGAAAAGAATCACACTCATTCTTTAGGAAAAGACTCCAAGTTCCAGGTTTGATCAATTAAGTTAATAAGATTCAAAGTTGGACATGACAAGTTGATAACTACCCCATTACAAGTAAACACTATAGTTGAGGTAGCAGTCCTTGAAGATTATTATACTTGGTAGTATGTGGGCATATTGAGATAAATGCTTAATGTAACAGATACAACTAACATATCCTCTAGGAGAAACTTCTTGTGTTGATTCTAGGTTACCCTGGAGGAATGGTTGATCACAACACTAGAAGAGTGTTGACCTCATTTTGTATTGTATTTCTTACTTTTGATCTTTGCTTCAGACAAGTCACAAGTGATAGATCTAAAGGAGATATTTTGATGATTATTCATGTTTTTGTTTTAGCTACTATTATCAAAAGAGAATTATTCTTGCTTGTTGTTTTGTTGACCTTGTTTCAGGTCATGGGTGATAACCTTGAAGAAGCTATAGTGAAGGTTTCATAAGGAAACATATTAGATGAGACATGAAGCAGACTATGTACATGACCATATACATTCATGTACCAAAGAATATGAAGACGTTATCTTTTGAGATCTAGAGTATCTCATATGAAGATTGATTGTAAGGAGCAGAAGGCTCCAAAGATGACCAAACATTAGAACAAGAACTCATAGTAAACTTGTTCAAAAKATAATTAAGCCACCTTGACAGRAAGCAGAATTCACTGAATTTTGACTCAGCTTTTYATATTTATACTTGGTACTCAACACCAAGTATACCCTGTAAGAGATGATGAAGTCCTTGTAGACTCAAAATAAATYGAGAGTAGGCCTGATCTCAKAAAGGATCAGATGAAGAGACAAATTCCARGACTGGGAGACAGATGTCGTGAGAAGACTAGATTATAGCTTCAGAAACTTCTRGGAGATATGAAATCTCCTAGGAAGATTCMCTTGTTTCAGTAACAGAGAAGGAAGCCAKTCATAAAGACTAGGATATGGATTCTTCCATGAGACTACAAGAGAAGTCGGTATTGACTTCCAAGATTGATGTATACAGATAAAGCATGTTGCAGATGTACAAAATCCGGATRTGTGTTTAGAGGATTCTTYCAGCAAGAGGGAGAACACTATGACGAGATACTTACTCCAATAATTGAAGAAATATTTCCAATATTTATGAAGACAACCAGAACAACCATGATTCATATATAGTRTGAGATGCAGGGGGAGCAATCCCCATATTTAAAATTGAGTGGTAGTTGGTGCATTAMATTAGTTKGGTCATGGAGACATGGCTGCAATGAAATATAGAGTTACCTCCATGAAAGAAGAAGAGCTACTTTCAATATCATTTATTGAGCCACTCTTAGTTTCRTATGAAGTTGTTGTCGTTATAGAGTAAGAGGAGTTACTCACAGATTTCAGCAGCCACAGTGAGAATGGAGCAACCATTCTCAACTCTAGAGAAGTTGTAGGTGCAGATTCCTAGTTCCAGAAGGAACAGTGGCAGAGAGAGTAGAGGACATACTCCCAGACAGTGAGACATATAGTGCTTTGCAGAAATCACATAGAGCTAGCACATGATTGTGCAGATTGAGTTGCAGCTAAGCAAGTGTACCAGATTGGTACAAAGTGATGTGAAAAAAATGAGTTGAAGGTGAAGACAGAAAGACTTAGGTTCGCAAGTTGAAGAAGGCTTTGTACATGTTAAAGCAAGCTCCTAGAGACTGGTATGGAAGAATTGACAGTTTCCTGACAGGATTGGGCTTTACCAAGAGTAAATTTGATTCTAACCTTTATCTCAAGGTTATGAATGATGAGCCAGTGATGTTACTACTATATGTAGATGATGTATTCTTGACAAGATGAATAAAATCTCATCACAGTTTGTAGAAGAAGATTGCTATAAAGTTTGATGGAATACCTAAATGCATTATCTCTTAGGTCTTGAAGTTTGGTAGAGAACAGAGAAGATCTTCCTTAACCAAGGGAAGTATGCAGTTAAAATGAAGAGGTTTGACATGTTGAAATGTAAATACATGTACACACCCATGGAAACGAAGTTAAAGCTCCTGGTAGATACCTCATCGAAATTGGTTGATGCTACTCTGTATAGACATATTATTGATTCAGTGATGTATTTGATGAATACCAGGCTAGACATATGTTTTTCCTTGAGTCAGTATCTGGTAGAACCCAGACATGTTCACATTGTTGTTGCAAAACATGTGATGAGATACCTTAAGGGTACGTTGGATTTTGGTCTCTATTATACTAGAGATTATGACTTCAGACTGAGTGGTTACACCGATTCAGATTCAGATGGAAGTGTTTCTGATAGAAAGAGCACTTTAGGATGTTGTTTCAGTCTGAGGTTAGCCATGACTTCATGGAATATTAGGAAGCAATCATGTATTTCTCTCAGCATGGAAGAAGAAGAATACATTGTTGCATGTTCTACCAGTTGTGAAGCCATATGGCTTTAGATGTTCTTGACAGATCTATTTGATATGGATATGGAAGCCACCATGATTCTATCTGATAACCAAGTTGTATAAAGATGATGGAGAACCATGTGTTCCATGATGAGTCGAATCACATAGAGATACGATGTCATTACATCCATGATATGGTGCAGAGAGGAACCATAAAGCTCCAGTATGTTAGCACGAATGAACAGGTTGTCGATATGTTGACCAAGCCTCTATCTCATGTAAAGTTTGAGCACTTTCAAGATAAGCTTGGTGTAGTCCGAAAGGACCTCCCTCGAAAGGAGGAGTAATGATGTGTTGTCAGCATTGTATTGTGATGCCATCTTCATGTTGATGATGATGTGTTTCTAGCCTTGTACTGTAATGCCAGCTTTGTGTTGATGATGTGCCAGCCTCGTGATGTGATGATGTGTTTCCAGCCTCGTGTTTTGATGCCATCTTTGTGTTGATGATGTTCCAGCCTCGTGTTGTGATGATGTGTTTCCAGCCTCGTGTTGTGATGATGTGTTTCCAACCTTGTGTTGTGATGCCAACTTCATGCTGATGATGTTGTGTTTTCAGTCTCGTACTGTGATTCCAGCTTCGTGTTGATGATATTGTGTAGCCAGCTTCGTGTTGTGATTCCAGCCTCGTGTTGAAGACTCTCAGCCTAGTGTTGATGTTGATGATGCTCCAACCTTTGTGCTATGTTTTTTATTATATTGATGATGAGAAAAAATTTGGATGATTTATAGATATACCAATCAGTGTTCCAGATGTTGTTGATGATGTTTCCCTCTCTCTCTCCTGATGATGTTGTAGAATACCCTTCTTGTTAAGGGGGAGTGTTGAAATATTGTAACTGCAAAGAGTATTCTATTTATTATTGAATTATTATTCATTAGATCAATCCCCTTTTGTGGATTGATCATGTTGATCATTGTAAATTACCAAAACCCCTTTTGCGGATTGGTCAAACCCTAATTGTAATATGCAAATTGAGAAGTCATCCCCCAGGGAAATTAAAGTGGTTCTAACCACCTAGAAAGAGAAGTTGTCCCTGCCAATGAAGAGACACCTCCTTTGAGCACTTACCAGTTTGTATAAATAAAGGAATTCAGTGCCTCATTTTCTCACTCACTCATTTGATCATCCAAAGCACAAGTTTGGATCTGCAGTTGGAGAAGAAGGAAGAGAGAGAGGCGCATTACTTAGGAGAGGATATTCTCTAGTGTTTGATTATTGTCTTGGCATTTTATTGGCTATCTATATTAAGGAATTTTTTGTTGGGTTTTCTCCCCCATGAGGGTTTCCCAGGATAAATTTTGTGTATCTTGTAATTGTATTTTTCTCAGTGATCCTATATATGCTATGGTTATCTAGTAAATTGAAAAGAAACCTAATAATATCTTAAACTCTAACAAAAAAATACCCTTTTCTTTCCAAGCATTCCAACTTTAATATCATTTTTCTCATCTGTATCACACGCATACATTCATAGTGAGACAATATCATAACAATCTCATTTATAAATTCAAATTTTTCATATAAGGAAATTAAAATTTTTCCCAAGTATGAGACTCCATCTCATAATTTTATTGGTTGTTGTAACAATAGGCATTAGTTATTTCTCATGGCCTTCAAAAGTTGCATACTTTAGACTACTTGTCCTGCAATACTTTCATCTTGCATTCAGCCCAACAAATTATTAGTATATCATGTACAATATACTTTTATTGTAATACTTACAAAAGCTCACAAGTGATTTCAAGATTGTCTACATTTAACAATTCAATCATAGTTATCAATCTATTTATTAACTTGAATGAGAGTGTCATTCCATGCACATGTAGTATCATCAATTAAGATTATCCTTTCTTCTAGACATAGTTATTTTCATTACTTTGTTCCCCTGACAGAGATTTATGGTAGTCAATCTTCATGTGACTACTTTAATATGAAACTCTTTTGTTGCAATAGCTAACAACTCCTAAAAAGTTCTCAACTTCATGAGTTAGTAATAATTACCTCATTTTGGTTGTTAGCGTAATCATTCCATGAAATATCATATATGCATGCATTCACCAAAATGAATTCTATAAATTCCTTTAATCATAAACAATTTTATCTTAGTATGCATGTGTCCAAACTACCACTTTCACACTTTCATGGTCTATTCATGCATGCTATTCAATGCACCCTTGCATTGCTTTCGGAATATCATTTTGTCTAATTCATGCATCCCGCCATTGTGGATAGAAAGGTTTGGCCAATGCCTCGACACATCATCCATACACTTCCCCTTGTTTGTTCAACCATTTGGATGCCTTCATTTTCATCCCAAACACTACACCAAGAATAAAATTATGCGGTGCTCTTCTATGTTGGCAAAAAGGTTGCAGTCCAAATATTAATTATAGTAGGAAGTTCTTTGGATACTTGTGTGGAACTATATATTTTATATATCCAACCATGTCATGGTCTCACACATGGTTAGATCTGTTGTCATTCACTTCTATAACAGGGTCATACCCATTTATTTTCTTTGGTTATAAACTCATAACCAGTTGATCATGACATATTGTTATGCATATGTATGCATTCAAAAGTTAAACAACTTTCATAACTATATCAGGCCTTCGGCCTTTACCATACCAAGTGGTATATCATTCTTTTAAATGCATTCAAATACACACAATATTATCACTTCAAAAGTTAAAAACTGATTCAAAGAATTCTCACCTAAATTTCCTTCATCATTCATGTAACATAGGTACATCAAATTCATACCTACACAACTATCTTTTTGTGCATTTGATGCTACCTAATTGACAAGTAACTTGTAGAAACTTGCAGATTTCCCTTACCAACCAATGTACATCAATTAACCCTACTCATTGTCCTCATATGGATGGCTATCAGTAGTAACATCATCGGAAAACATTCCAGTTGTGCAATGAGTTCCCCTTTTTCTTGGGCACAATAGTCATGATTAGTAATGTTTCAGATATCATAACCTATTTATTCCATACATAACATTAGATTATTTTGAGTCTACAACATGTTATATGCATTCTCAAACATTTTCACATGCATTAATGCATATCTAAATGTACTAAGAATGCATCCTTAACATGCTCATAATGCATATGCATTTTGGCTTCTTGTGTTGTGTATGGTTGTCCAACAAGCCAAATCATGATCGTTCCTACAACACTTGTAGAAACCTCGTTCTTTCTTTGCATCTAGATTTATTGTTCCTGGCTATCATTGACTCTCACTGAATTTTAATATACCCTTTTGTGCTCTTTCTATAACCATTGAGCACAATTTCTTGCTTCCATGAGCATTTTTCATCCAAACCACTCATGGCCAATTTTTCGTATTTCTAACCATACATTATGTTGTTATTTAATCTTCAACATTTATCTGTTTCTTGGATCCACTTGACCTAACTTTATCTTCCTGAAATATTCAATATCCAATTAGTTTACTGAACCAAGTTTATTCTTCTTGTCTTATCCAAACACTTCAACTCTTATGGTTATTTGCATTGTTCCCTTCTCTTTCCTTAACCCATTTGGTTTTCAAACTTGAATTTCATAGTCAAATCTTCCAACATACTATAATTATGCACAAATGTATTATTTTCCAGCTCCATAAAGACTATCTAGAAGAAATCAACATTACCTTTATCAGCCATCATAATGCTAATGGTAATTCCAGTCCCCTGGAATAACATCCATAGATCCTTTCCACTTGATATGGTTCTTTTCAAGATTCCTCTCTTTTGCATACCATAACAAGCATAGAATCATTTTATTCTTCATGGATATTGTGGATTTCCATTATGAGAATCACTTCCCTACTTGGATCCTTTTTTACCTGACATCCCAATCTACTTTGGGAATGCACTCAACACTTTTAGAATGCACCTAGCATTCTCTTATGCATCAAAAAAATTCTTTTATTGTTATCACAGTTCTTTGAATGCTACAATAGATTCAAAATAACTTAGCATCCAATTCATGGTACCTTCTTCCATTATATCAAGATTCTCAAGGACTTGGATCAGTCCTAGAATCCTTCTTCCATTTGTGGAATACTTCTTCCTTGAAACCTGACTGCATCCTCTTAAAGAATTTCTTCAAAAAATGCCTTATTTATGCATATCTTGGCACTCTTTGGCATACATGAATTTTCATTACTTCACCTCTGAAGCTATGTCATTCATACCATGATTCCACTACACCATTATAATAACAATAATGGAGATATTACTCCATAACTACATACTATTCCCTGGATATAATGCACCTTATCTTCATGTATATACTCTATATTTATTTATCATAATATTGGCATCTTGACATATCAAACCCTTCTTGAACAAGTCTACCACAATGTATTTCTTTAATCTTACATTGGCATATTTTGGAGTGAATAAACTTTCACTACTTCATCCACTAATTGATTTACTCTTACACCCAGATCCCACTTGAGCACTCTGGTTAACACAAGTGGATTTCTTATATTGGATTCCTTTACACATAATTTTTTATCTTCTCGAACTCCCAAGCCTTCATGGATTCCCTTAGATTCCTACCTTAACATTATCCAATCCTAGATTTGTATCTTCTTGTAAGGAATCCTTGACATAGCACCATGTCTTCAAGTGTCTATGCTCATACTTGGTACCAAGTCCAAACCCTTTTATCTCATTCCCAATCCACCTTTCATGATTTTATTCTTTGCATCTCCATGTGTACATGTTGTACATGTATTATCATGAATTCCATATGATATCTTTCTTACCCAATATCCCCAATCGATATGCACAATTTCATCTAGAATTTCTTTTTAAATATCAGAGTAGCATCGGTAATCTTCCAAACAACTTGTTTCCCCAAATATGTCTTATCCTTGCATCTTCCTTGAGAAACCGCATTCACCTATTGAAGAACTACCTCTATCCTTCTTTATTCATATATGCAGTTTCATTTTCATCTACTCTATTGTATTGTAATCATAACATCTAAAAGATACATGCACTTTTTTTATGAGTTACCAAAAATCTTCTTCTTCTCTTACTTCCTATGAATCCTACAGCTCAATTCACATTTCTGGTTGTAAACATGGAATATTTTGTCCAATACTTTTCCCATCAATGCTATCTTACTCAAGTAGCATAGCTTTGACGCTCAGCTATTTTCTGACCTTCCCTTCATATTTAATCTTGACGGTTGGCTACTATCATTGGCCATCGAATGATCAACACGATCCTTATACTTTGTAACCGTACGATCATGACTCTGATTCAATATCAGTCATTAAAGAATTTTCCCATACTTAGAAACTTTTCTTAAGTTTTCTTCATCACAGGTTCATAATCCATCCTCCAATATTATTACTTTTGTGGTCCTCACATCCAATGAAATATCCACACTTACCTTTTTCATGAAATTTGTCGCACTCCGCAAAGTGTTACACTTCTTCCCCACCATCCTCTTTACACCCGTGAAGTCTTGATACTTAGTTAAATTTCAAGACTTTGTCGCAGGTCTCGATCCTTTTACCATTACTCCATATCCTTCTACCCATCTATATTACCAATCCACTATACTTATTCAAAAATCTTGGAACCTCATCACGCTCTACGATATCCTTCAATACTTAGAAAAATATTGAAACTTCACCGCGCTCCGTGGTACTTCAATACTTAGCCAAAATCTTGGGACTACACTGCACTCTATGGTTCTTCATGACTTAGCCAAATCTTAGGACTTCAACACTTAGAAAAATCTTGAGACTTCATTGTGTTCCATGGTACTTCAACACTTAGCCAAATCTCAGGACTTCACCATGCTTTGCGGTACTTCAACACTTAGCCAAATCTTAGGACTTCACCGTGCTTCGTGGTACTTCAACACTTATCCAAATATTGAGAGTTGAATGTGCTCCATAGTATCCTCCACACCCATGAATTCTTGACACTTAGTCATATTTCAATACTTCTTCACAGGTCTGTGACATTTTCCTCCACACATCTGGTCCCCTCCCTGCTCTGCGGTGTCTTGAAACTTAGACGAATTCCAAGATTTTGCCACAATTCTATAGAACATGAAAGCATCCTGCCACCATGGCTCCACATCACATGCCATCTATCATTACCACCACCGTATACTTTCCACCATGGAAGTACACGTCATTCTTCTACCACTTCTGTTGACACATGGCCTCCACGTCATGCTAACGTCATTGTATGGAAAAAACCTAATTTTTTCCGATTTTTCCAATTTCTAAAATCACCCAAACTCGAAATTTCTTTCTCGGATTTCCATTAAAATTTAGATGTTTTGATACTTGGTCCAATTCCTTCCATTATTCGTGAATTTTCCCACAATTATTTCCTAATTTCATAGGAATTGTTTTTTCAAGCATAGCAAAGAAATGTCTTTAAGATTTAATGTTCTACAACTTATATCTCCAACATTGTGTTGGCTAGCCCATGTAGGCTCGGTATTGAACCTGGTGATCTGATATGGCTAGAATGTAACATTCCTAGCCCCGGCCTGGGCCACATCACGCAAAACTCTATATTATGTCATAGTTGCATTCTTGAATTCCTTGAACATCTACTTCTTACAGCTAGGTAACGTACTCAACCATATGGCTAGGTCCCACTACCTCTATTCTTGAAATTTGATACTACAATGTAATGTTTCTCTTTACCAGTAGGCATATTCAATCTACTTTGACATCATATGATTAATAATTATACCTTGCATATGTGCCAATATGCAGGTCTAACACATATGATCCATGCATAAATATACAATTACAACATCATATGTAAACATGTTACACATAGTAATAAGCATGCATAAATATACATAATTACAGTACAATTGTGTCAGTAAAGTCCATAACAAAAATAACACAATTATTTGCATTACTCAATGAAATAATGTAGATAATATTAACACTTATCTTTTAAACAATTCACCAACTACGTGCAGACCTCAAACATTCCTCCTAGCCATAGACTTTGCTTCTCATAAACTCTCAGTAGTAGCTCACCCCTGAGCTGAGACTAGAACTTCATGAGGAATGGATTCTTATGCTAGACTAAGGTCTATACTCAGCAATCAATCCCAG
>JZKD02S0247041.1:158535-172074 GCA_000966675.3 Picea glauca
GAGTTTTGCAAATCCAAAATCAGCAACTTGAGCTTTAAAGTCTGAATCTAAAAGTACATTGCTTGCTTTAATATCTCTGTGAATTATATGAGGCGTTGCATGATGGTGAAGGTAACTGCAAGAACCCAGTTTAAAAATCAAATATTAGGAATAAGCCTAACCTATGCAGCGAATTGAAACGAAGAAAAATGATAGCCCAGCTTTACATGGGCACGCAGATCTAAAATGCTATGGCTTTATGGTTTTCCCTTGCATACACTACCTAGCCAGCTTATATTATGCCTCAACTTGTATCATCTTTCAATAAAAAACATGACTACCAAGACATAAAAGCTAAAAGGTACACAAACCAAAAAGGCACTTACGCAAGACCCTCTGCAGAACCAATTGCTATGTTCATTCGCCTAGACCAGTCAAGAAGGCATTCTGCAGCATGTTGACCATGGAGATGTGAAAGTATGCTCAGATTGGGCATGTAGTCATAKACTATAAGACGTTCCTRACCTTCAKAACAGTATCCACGCAAGCTCAGTAAATTTTTATGTCTAACTCGACCAAGAATCTCTACTTCCACTGCAAACTCCATTTCAGCTTTGGTACTCCACACCTTTAATCTCTTGACAGCAATCTGCAAAGATCATTCTTTTCAATAGTGGACTCAAGTTTGAAACAAGAATTAGACTCTCTTAGAAGAAGAAAAACTTCAAGTCCATTTATCAACAAGTGCATCAAATGAACCATTAACAACATTACAAAAGAATTCATATCAATAGTGGACTCAAGTTTGAAACAAGAATTAGACTATCTTAGAAGAAGAGAATTTTCAAGTCCATTTCTCAATAAGTGCATCAAATGAACCATTAACAACATTACAAACGAATTCATATAGATATCCATAAGGAAACATCCTTGCAAAGTTGTAAAACCTATCCTTAGGAAAACAGCCATGCAACTTGAAACACTAACATAAGACAAGGTGTCATGTACCTAAACACGTCTTTATTGGGTGTTAGACTCTTTTTGTATGTGTGTTCATGATTTTATAATAATGTTCTACTCTTAAGCCTCTATAGTATTATTTTTTTTTTTTGAACTAGCTTCCTCTTATCAAATTTAGTATTACAAGGGAACCATTAGCACCATTCAATTCAGCTAGCTTTGGCTAAGCAGCCGCTAGTGGGGGTATCTATTCCACCAAAGTCACCTAGGATTAGCCCTAGCCCCAACCACCCTCGTGTGTGCTAGCATGCATCCATGGTAAGACTTGAACCCAAGTGAGGGTTATATTAGCCACTCATTTTCACCACCCCGGCGAGCTGGCATTGACGATATAGTCTTATATTTAAGTATTTATAAAAATAACACTTCTATGTAATAAAGGGCCTTAGCACTTTTATTAGAGGCTCGAGCTTTAAGATTGTTTTTGGCTTCTTCACAAGTATAAGTAAGGTTTTTCCCCCTCTCATTTGTATCTATTATCATTTTATCAAACAATTAAAGAGTTTATCAGTGCTTATTGGAGACACCTTCCTCCATTACTCAATTTGCAGGCGAATACACCCCTGGGTATGCAAGTTCCCTCACTATTTTATTTGCTTTTGGTTGTTTATTTATGTTATACTTAGTTTTCTAATTCCGATAAATCAATAGTTGTTGTAGCGATTTCATTTTGGATACAAGAACACTGCAATTTGCTATCAAAGTTTCAATTGAATTTTGCTCTTGTGTGTTCAAAAATTGCCAAGGGGCAAATCCCAATATGTGACTAAGGATGCGTTGAAAGAAAGCTTCATGAATTTTTGCAAACTAAATAAGGCAGTTGGTATAGGTACAAGCCCTAGGCAAAGGGCCCTTGGACACTAAGTCAAATACCTTAATACACAAGCACGAAAACTCTAAGAGAAAGAGGAGGTAAACCCTTGGGGAACAAACAGTAACACCCCTCCAAGCTCACTTGATCCGAATTGGATCCTCACCCAAAATACTTTGTAAATTTGTAATTGTTCCTTTTATTTTATTTTGTCTTTTTTTGACAAATTTGGAAGCGGAAGTGAACCATTGTGATGGTTGGCCTTCCAAAGGATACCTATTAAAAATGAAGGTTGTAGTGAAAAAAAGGGAGGAGAAAACAAGGGAGACAAGGAGAATTTGGGAAGTTTGCTGAGATGAGAGCTTGAAGAGTGTAGCTTGCTTGAATATTGGTGGACGAAGGAGTCAAGGAGCCTATCCACGATGAGCGAAGGCATCTATGAGCAATGGCAATCTGCATTTCTTTTCATGAGTAACAATGCATGAGTTTTTTGAGCATGCATAGCTCACCCATTGTAATGAATCTCCCAAGCAAAATAAATCTTTGTTGTTTACATTGTGTGGGTGCAATCTGCTCTGTGAGGTATATTGTGGTTCTAGTTTGAGTTTTATTTCTTGAAATTTATGTTATGGTTAATAGATGCAATCTTCATTAGCTCAATCCTCTTTGAGTTGTGTTTTGTCTTGTTAACTAAGGTTCCACTCACCCACAAATTGTATTCCCTCCTCTAGGCATTTTATTTTATTGCTGGGCGAATTTACTTCTACCTAGGCAAATTTATACCCCTCTGGGCATTTTTCTTAGTGTCGGGCTTCCCAACTGAGAAGCTAGTCGAAGTTAATCATTGTTGGGTCGTTTTTCTTTAGTTGGGCATCTTCACTTTTCCCCCAGGTTGTTTTTTCTCTGATGTTGAGTGTCTAAACTCGCCCTAGGTCGTTTTTCTGTGATGTCGGGTGTCTAAACTCACCCCTGGTCGTTTTTCTCCGATGTCGGATGTCTAAATTCGCCCCTAGTTATTTTATTTTATGTCAAGTGCTTAAAATCGCTCTGGGAGTTTTTTCTCCGTTGTTGAGCTACTAAATTCATCCAAAGAACATTTTCTTCACTGTTGGTCGACTTATTTCGCCCCCTTGGCATTTTTCTCCGTTGTTGGATGATTAAATCCATCCACTCAGCATTTCCTTCATTGCTAGTCTTGGACACAGTTTGGGAACTTAGTTGGTATTGGTCTAGCAACCACAAGCAATGCAAACCAAGCAGTAAATAACCCAAAGAATATAGAACAAAATATAAATTCCGCAAAGAATCCGTGTTGATGAAACGGACAGGCCATAGGCCCAAAGCTTATGGATCAGATGGTATCAGAGCAGGTACGCATAGACCTTGAAGGAGGTACCATCGTAAAAGCTTTGAACAGAGAGAAGTTGGAAGAGTTGAGAGACTTCAACAAGAAGATCCAAGAAGAAAGTTAGTATTGGAAGCATAGAGCAGGTGAGTTGGAGAAAGAGCTTGCCAAGCGCCAGGACTCTTTCACCGCCACGAGGGTAGAATCAAACAGGAGCAAATTGCAGCTCTTGCAGTTGGGGGAGAAATTCATTGAGCTAGATAATTGGCAAGAGGATAGCTTCACCGAGGTTACTGCTCACCCATACTAGGAATTGGAAGCGAAGGACGAGGCCTTGAGAAAGCTAGAAGCAGTTGTCCAAGAGACCAAGCAAGCCCCTTACATTGCCACTGCGAAGCTAGTACCATGATAGAGACAAGCATGGAAAACTCACCTTCTAAGCCCCTTTCTCAATAAACCTTTGGTGACTTTGACAAGCACACTAGAGGCATTGGTTCCAAGCTCGTGAGGAAAATGGGCTATGATAGCCAAGGGCTAGGCAAGGAAGGCCAAGGGATTTTGATTCCTATTGTAGCTAAATAGAGGCCCAAGCATGAAGGCCTAGGATTTAGTGGACAAGAAGCCAACACAAGTGCATCTCAAACCACTTTCGTCGAGGAAAGAGGAACCGGAAAAGAAGCCATGTACAGCAAACCACTCAAATCTACTTATAGAAGCTTGGAAGAGGGTGGCAAAGAGATGAGTATGCCATCCATATTCGCTCCAACTCTTGCCGGACCAAGCAACCAAGCTACCAAGCATCATCACAAACCAAAGAGGTATGGCATAGTTTGTTTCTATTGCAAGAAAAGGGGTCATAAGGCTAGTGATTGTTGGCACTCTAGAAGGCCAAGAGCCCATGCAGGAACTATTTCCAATACTGCAGATTGACTGGACATTGGGAGGCCAAATGTTGGGCGCTTCACCTAAAACTCCATCCTAAGAACTGAACAGCCAAGAAGAAAGCTTGGAGAATCAAGGTTAGGGGGAAAGAGGAGTTGTTTTCACTTGCAGCCCAAGGAGAAATGGTTGTCCAACGACCTATTGCAATAGTGAATGTCATCCACAACCATGAGAAGGACAGTCGGGTTATGCCAAAGGTGACCCCTATTCAGCACTTATCTTCAATCCTACTGCATAGGCACCCATTTGTGGAGATTTTCCAGAGTCTACTTGTTGATCAGAGAAGAAGATTGAAGGAGTTGAAGCTTTTGGGGACAAGCTCGCAAATGGGGAGGTGTGATCCAAATTAGATCCTCACCCAAAATACTTTGTAAATTTGTAATTGTTCCTTTTATATTATTTTGTCTTTTTTTGACAAATTTGGAAGCAGAAGTGAACCATTGTGATCGTTGGCCTTCCAAAGGCAGCCCATTAAAAATGAAGGTTGTAGTGAAAAAAAAGGGGGGAGAAAACAAGGGAGACAAGGAGAATTTGGGATGTTTGTAGAGATGGGAGCTCAAAGAGTGTAGCCTGCTTGAAGATCGGTGGACGAAGGAGTCAAGGAGCCTATCCACAATGAACGAAGGCATCTATGAGCCATGGCAATCTGCATTTCTTTTTCATGAGTAACAATGCATGAGTTTTCTAGGCATGTATAGCCCACCCATTGTAATGAATTTCCTGAGAAAAAAAAATCTTTGATGTTTATACTGTGTGGGTGCAATCTGCTCTGTGATATATATTATGGTTCTAGTTTGAGTTTTATTGCTTGAAATTTTTGTTCTGGTTAATAGATGCAAGCTTCGTTAGCTTAATCCTCTCTGAGCTGCATTGTCTTGTTGACTGAGTTTCCACTCACCCACAAATTGTGTTCCCTCCTCTAGGTGTTTTATTTTATTCTTGGGCGAATTTACTTCTCCCTAGGCAAATTTCTATGCCACTCGGTGTTTTTCTTAGTGTTGGGCATCCCAACTGAGCAGCTTGTCAGAGTTAATCATTGTTGAGTCGTTTTTCTTTAGTTGGGTGTCTTCCTTTTGCTTCCACGTCGTTTTTCTTTGACACTGAGTGTCTAAATTCGCCCTAGGTCGTTTTTCTCTGATGTCGAGTGTCTAAACTGGCCCCAAGTCGTTTTTCTCTAATGTCGGATGTCTAAATTCGCCCCTTGTCATTTTTATCTCATGTCAAGGGCTTAAAATTGCCCTAGGTGTTTTTTCTCCATTGTTGAGCTACTAAATTCATCCAAAGAACATTTTCTTCATTGTTGGTCAACATAATTTTCCCCCTCGACATTTTTCTCCATTGTTGGATGATTAAATTTGTCCACTCAGCATTTCCTTCATTGTCGATCTTGAACACACTTTGGGAAGTTAGTTGGTATTGCTCTAGCAACCACAAGCAATGCAAACCAAGCAGTAAACAACCCAAAGAACATAGAAAAAAATATAAATTCTGCAAAGAATCCGCGTTGATGAAACGGACAAGCCATAGGCCCACCGTTTACGGATCATCACTAGTGGCAAAGAATTTTCACAAACCCATTATCAATCTTCAGATGAAGATCCCACAATACAACATTGGCAACAAAGTGGAAGCACTTACATGGTTAAGCAAGATCAAGTTCACATTCAAGGTGCAACACATACACAACCAAGAGGTTAAGTTAAATATGCACCTACAACATTTGGATGGGATAGCCCATACTTGGTGCAACACTAAAAACCCTAAGGAGGACTTTGGCAAGTTTGCATATGCATTAACTCTAAGGGTAGACCATAACTCAGATGAGCCTTATGATGTTCAACTCATGCACTTGTTCCAGAAGGACATGACAATCAAAGAATCAAACCCTTTAAAGATTTGGTGTGGAACATCTACATCTCAAAATTGAGGACAAAAATCCAAATGAGGCAAGAATGTTTGAACTTGACTCTTTGGAAAACACCATTACTATAGCTAGAAACATAGAAAGTCATGTTGACGCTATTAAGCGAAACATATTTTTCTATAGTAAAAGGGGTTATGCATATGATAGAAAGAATAGGGATGAGGGTAAGCCTAGAATGCCTTGACCCAATAACCCTAAATGCCAACGTATCCAAAGATCTAATACCTTAACCTCAAACCTATGTCGTAAATGTTCTCAAACCTAATTTAGGGGATATATTAGTGACCCTTAAAAACTCTTTACGGTTGAAGATACACACCACTCAAACTCTAAATCTAAACCAGAGGAGGACACCCCCCTAAACAACTAGATAATGATTCTAGGCCACAAGAACAATTCCATCCATTGTCAGACACAGGGGAACCTTCGATCTCCCTCGCTGCATTAACTAGGTTGGGTAGTCTTGATAGCTTCAAGTTTTATCCCTACATTAGAATTGAAAAGCTCCTTATTCCAATCAATCCTAATTGTACCCTAGACAATCTTAATAATAAGCAGGTTAAGTGATTGGGCTTCCATCTTGATACATTAGAACAATTCCCCATTAACATCTAGGTCATAAACATATTGAGCATGAAGGTGTTGTATACAAGGTGGCACTCATAATGGAATACTACACCCTCAAGGAGAACTTTTATGTCTCAAATGTTGGAGTCTATGTTGTTTTAGTATTCAATGGCTTAGTTCCATAGGGAGTTCCTCTCCTTTTTCCAAGATGGTCCTAAAATCACTATAAAAGGCCTTCCACCTAAAGGTATCTAGACCATTGACTCAAAACACATGTCCAAACTACCACAAAAGGGCCTGTTATCCCCATTTTGTGGGATAACTAAGGAGATCATGTCTCAAGGCCCTTGGATTGCAGATATGGAGTGTCGAGAGATTACATGACCAGCAGTGTCCAGTTCCACATACAGAAGCCCGATCTGTCACCACATTTGATCCATTGTCAACACATCCACCACACCAACTATCTTCTAGAAGGAAAAAGGGTCTTGCTCCATGCGGTACAAGTCAAGTATTGTGGCAGGTAATCACCCTAATATTTAAGGCATTTAAGCATGTTGTATTTGAGCTACTTTTTATTATAGAGTACCTGCTTGGACATTATACCTTTGACCTTGTTTCACCTTGGTGAGTGTCATAGATTTCCTCCTGGGTGGCCAACCTTTGGGAAAGGTTTGTGACTGGGGGTCCCTTGAGGGGTTATCGTACCATTCTCGACCATACTTACAACTTTACGCTCGTCACGTTCCCATCATATTGCCCTCTTCTAGGTCCTTTGACTTTAGAGACCCAAGAAGGGCATGTACCTCGTTCCATGGGAAGAAGAGGCTGAAGACCCAGAGGGATTGTCGTTGGCTAAAAAGATAAAATCCTATATATAGACCTTCCAAATGCTTCGCCCAAGGATCCCCCGAGAAAGCAATGAAATGCTTCTCTGTGAGAAAAGGGGGACCTACAAGAATAAATGATAATGAATGCTTGAGGGTTTAGTTGGAGGATAGGAGGTCTCATCACGAGTCGGCCTATCATGATCATGGGAATTTAGCGGTATGACATTACCATCATCTGGTCACCAAGCCAGGGTAGTGGCTCTCAGTTACACAATTGAGAGAAAGGGGGTCTCATCACGAGCCAACCTTCCCATTTCCGCGAGGTATTTGTGAGTGACAATGTCATCATCTGAACACCACGCCAGTACAGTGGCCTTCAACTCGTTCCTTAAAATATGAAAGAAACAAAGAATGGCAAGAAGATGGGCTTGGAAAAAATGCATTGCAAACGAAGGTGCCACACACCCTCTACAAAGGCACCCATGAATGAGATAATACAAGCCCTTGTATGTCATGAAACTCAACGACATATGAATTCTAAACCCCTTCCACCTCATCATCCATTACATGACCTTGAAAGGCCATCCTTGGGAGCATCCCCTACTTGAGGGCTTTGGTCTACCCAATAGGACTCCTATGACGCCCCCTCCCATTCTTAAACTTGATCAATTATATAGGGTTTTAAGCATTTGTTTGATTTGATGAGGTAGTTTTGATGCACATGTTTAGGTTCCTTGCTTATTAGACGTGGTTTACACTTGTCATGATATCTTTGACTTGAGATCTTTGGAGGGAGTACCCTTTTGTTTTGCAGGACCTTGTTGGTGGACAGTTTTGGAGGAGTAATCCTAGCTTGGGCTTCCATGGGGTTTGAATCCCACAGGTTGGATGCTAAGGGCCCACATGTCGGATCACAATGACTTGCCTTTGGATGCCTAAAAGACATCATGGATGACATGACCTAGCCCTCACGTGCCAAACATTTTGCCTAGAGGAAAAACGTCACTTTTGGAGGCTTGACATCACCTAAAGGGCTAGGGTTTGGTGGTGAAGGTGTTGATTGATGACATGTGGCACGTTTTGAAGGAAGGAGGCTTGAAGACCATCAAGAGAGGATTTGGATGAGTGACAAGTGGCCTTTGAAGACCTAGCCATGCATCTACTACCCCAACGACCTTTTCAAAGTGCCAAAACATCAGGGGTGACGTCACCTTATTCTAGGGTTTCTTTTGTGTAAAAGTGAATTTTAAGATGAATTGTTTAATATTATTTTGTTGCAAGGAGTAAGATAAGGGTTGTGGACCCCTTCTCTTATGTTTTACCCTTGCTAATGTGGACAAACTTGTTGAATTTTCACTATGCTAGGCTCAAGCATGAGGTTTATTTCATTTTAGCATTTACTTGAACAATAAACAAATGCAGCTACACCATTCACAAGTGTTGCAATAACCAAGATCACAAGAAGAAGTACCATGCACAAGAACACAAGAAATATCTTGGGAAACCATTCTACTCAAGGGAAGAAAACCCAATAATCCTTTGCTATATTCTCAAGAGAAGATCCCCCAACCATAAAACCCTAATGCACACAAGAGGGTGCTTCTACTACCTTGAAACTTGTGCCCAAGAGAGGTGTGCACTTCAGCCCTACAATGTACTTGCTGAAATTCCGAAATTACATGTGTGAGTGTGTTTCCTCAATGGGGAAATCACCTTTATTTATATTAGACTGGACACAGCAAAAGGTGTGTCTATTGGCACAATAGGGCCGACCTCAATAACTCAAAAAATAATTAATTATAACAATAAACATTAATTATCTTACACATATGGTGGGGTCGACTTGTACCCTTTACATCACAATTAGGGTTACATGCAAATCTTACACTTAGACAATATAGCAAGGGATCCACATGTCCACTAGTGCTCAGCCACTAGGGACACGTCCACTTGTGCTTGGCCACAGGGACGTCATACTCAACAGAATCATCTAGAGTACCACATCGTCTCAACTCTCTACTCAGAGGCGAACGATACACCCATCACATGGGCACACCCAACCACTGGAGGACAACTCAACTCTCCAGAGGAAAACGATGCCCCAACCACTTGGGGGATGACTCACTCTCACACAGAGGAGAACGATGCCCCATCACATGGGTATGCCCAACATTGGGCTCCCTCTCAGATCAACTCAACTCAGTGACAGAGGAGAATGTATCCTGGAGGATGTCTCACAAAGCTGCAATCATCAACAAAACTATGTGATAGACATTTTGTATAAATAGAGATCATGAAATCTCATTTTGAATCATAACTCTCCCATTGTGAAGAGCTAAGGACTAAAATTTCCGCTACCCTTGAATCTTTTTGTTCTCTTGTGCTATGGTGTGGTGTCTCTTTGGTTATGGACTTGATGATGATGATGCGCTAGCTCTTGGAGGTTATTTCTAGCTACTTGTGGTGATTTATCTTGGCATGTTATGGTTTATCTTGTTGCTATTTGGATTGGTAAGACATTTTACTTGTTGCTATCATTTGTAATTCAAGCTCAAGATTGAGTTTTGCTAAGGCTAAGTAGCAAGTTTAAGTGCATACACCCCTACTTAGGTTCCACCATAATTTCAAGCATAGAAATATTGTTTTGCAAGGGTTTGCTAAGGAAGTATAAGGATATACACCCCTTAGTTTAAACCCTAGCTAGGTTACTTGCCTTGGGGAATAAGAGCATTTATACCCCCAAGGAGGTAGTAGCTCTAGCTCTTTACTTTTGACCCCATTAACCCAATAATCAAAGGCACTAGTCGTTGCAATGGAGAAATAAAATGTTGCATTGGTAAACATGGAACTTGAAGTTTTGAATATTTCTCACTTGGATTTTGTTCCTTGAGCCCTAGGCTATCTTGCCTCATTGAGGCATCCTCTTTCACCCACTAAAACTTCTTGTTGTAATAAAACTAAACTACAGCCATTAGGGCTGCAGAAATCTAACCCTAGATAACTCTTAAACTAACCCTAGAAATTGGCTATAACTTTTCCCTAACAAACTACTAAACCTAACGCACCTTTTGGGCTAGTTTGAGGTGATTTTCATTGGCAGAATTTTCTGTTACAAGGCTTGGTTTGCTACAGCCATAAGGCTGATAAATATCACTGCAGTAAGCTTTTTGTGACAACCTTGCTTTTGTGCTAAAGTCTTGATCTTTCATTCTTGAGTTACACTAGTCTTTACTAGCTTGTCTCTTGCTTATTTTACTAGACTCTTAGCACTTGTTTTGCAGCTCTTATTATCTTTTATATGCTGATATATATCACTGATTGTTGTTGCAATTAGGGACAGCAAGCTTAACTTGCTTGTCCACATAACATACTGCATTGTATACTTGGTTTTCATTGTGTCTCGGGCAGGTATTCTTCTCTTGGCAGGTCACTCAAAAGAATTGGCAACCCTAAGCCTTTCCCAAGACTCGTTACCAAGTTCCCTTTACCATCTACAATAGACCTTTAGGGGCATACATCCATACATCTCATTTTCCATCTCAATCCCCCCTAGGGTCATCGAGATTCCCCCCTTGAGGTGACTACCCACCCTCTAAAGTGACAGGAACACCTGCCTAAGGTGACAGTGGGTAGGTGCTCTCTAAGTTGTCGCCAATTGGTGGTTGGGTCAGTCTTTTCCCAACCTACAACTTGTGCGATAACAGGGCCACTTTGGCCTCATGGCTTGCTTGTACTATATGGAAGCAAATCCTTCTCAACAAACTCATAATCCAAGCCTCTCTCCCTACTCCAAAAACATAACGTGGCCTTTCAAGAGATGCCTACAAAACTTCCATCTAACAAAGGGATGGAACATGTTATGGAGCTTGACCCTACAAAAGGCCCCACACAATGGTTTGTCCATATAGATATAGCCATATTCAAAAGCATGATATTGAAAGGATTGAGGAGAAACTCTTGGAAGTTGGGATCATAAATCCTAGTAAGAACCATTATGTTGTTCTTGTTGTCTTTGAGAAGAAAAAGGATGCCTCTTACCACCTTTGTATTGATTACAAAGCACTTAATTGAATCACTATCAAAAATATGTTCCATGTGCCTTGCATTGATGATTTGATGGATGAGCTACATGGTGCCAAGTTTCTTTTCTAAAAGTGACCTCCACTCTAGCTATCGCTAGATACCTATATGGCTCTAGGACCAAGAGAAGATTGCATTTAGGACTCATCATGGCCACTACCAATTCTAAGTGATACCATTCAGCCTCTACAATGCTCTTGCTATATTTCAAGACTTAATAAACAAATTGTTTGGTAAGTATCTCTACAAGTTTGTCTTGTTCTTCTTTGATGATATCCACATATATTGTAGAACATTCAAAAAGCATCTAGAGCATTTGGATTTTGTATTAGCTACCTTAACACTACATAAGCTCTATGTAAAAAAATTCAAGTATGAAGTTGACAAGACTTCCTTGGAATATCTTGGATATATTATCTTTGCAAAGGCTGTTCATATTGATCCAACAAAGACTCAAGCTATTCAAGAGCAACCGATACCTACGACCCTTAAGAAGATTCAAGGTTTTTGGAGCTTAGTAGGCTTCTACTGCCATTTTGTACAAAATTTCTCCATTGTTGCTCATCCTCTGACCAACCTAACAAAGAAGGATGCATTTCACCGATAACTAAGGCACAACAAGCTTTTGAGCATCTAAAGGAATCCCTAGCTTCAATGCCAATGCTTGCTACACCTAATTTCACTTGGCCCTTCATCATTGAGTGTGATGCATTTGAGCTCAAACTTGATGCAATACTCCTATGGGATGATAGGCCCATTGCCTCTGAAAGAAGGAAATTGAATGATAGATAACAATACATGTCCATATACAACAAATAGATGTTGGCCATCCTTCATGCAGTAGCCAAGTAACATCAATTCCTCCTTGTTAATAAGTTCTTCATTAACATTGATCACCTCAACCTAAAGAACTTATTGACTTAGGGAACTCTAACAGAGGAGCAACATAAATGGATTGACCACATTCAAGCCTCTAACTTTAAGATCATCTATAAGAAGGCTAACGAGAATATTGTTGTGCATGCCTTATCAGTGGGATAAGCCACCCACGCCCAACTCCATCTTAATCTGTGAACATATTTGGCAACAAGAGCTCTTCACAGACTACATAGTCGATCCTACTACAATTCAACTTCAACAAGTATTATTGATGGCAAGAAGAACCAACCTTGGACTATCAAGAATGGTGTCATCCTCTTCACGAGTCGCATATTCTTCTGTCATGGATCTCCTCTTATAAAACGGGCTCTTCATGACAAGGATTCATCTCTCTCTATTAATCATGTGGATTTCCACAAAACTTACAAAAATGTCGCCTTCGGCTTCTACTAGCAAAAGATGAAGTATAATATTTTGTGATAGATTGTGACACTTGCTAATGTAATAAGGTGGAGATTGTTTCTTATCCTAGTCTTCTCTGGCTTCACACCATCACCAATCAGAGTTGGGAAGAGGTATGTATGGGCTTTATCACAAGTCTGTCACTTTTTGAAGGTAAGTATGTTATTTTTGAGGAGTAGATCGTTTAACAAATTATGCACATTTCATCCCTCGAACTACCAAGTTTACAATCTTTGGGATTGCTAATTTACTCTTTACGCATGTCTATAAGCTCCATGGACTCCCTCGCCTTCCAAATGAGGAAGCCGCTTGGGAGTCCAAAGCATTTTTGAAGGAATACTCGAATTTGCAAATGTTGTAAGGTATGCCTCTCTTGGGTAGGTTGTAATGTCCCCCACCTCTTGATGAAGAGGTTTTGAGAGGACTTAGTGGCCTAGGCATCCCCACTAGGCCATAGTCTCACACTGAGGGGAAAAGTCAACCAAACTAAGGTTATATTCTTAAGTTGACTTAATAAAAAGAGAAAAAGGAGTAAAAAGATAACTCAATGAAGAAATAGAAGCGTTGGAGGTTGAGTTAGGGATGACTCTAGGAGTTAACTTAACTCAACAGGGAAATAGAAGAAAAGTATAAAGAGAAGGCTAGGGCGCACCTCTTATTCATTCTGGATTTTGGTATTTTGCTTGTTGATGCTCTTGAG
>JZKD02S0247041.1:172084-182396 GCA_000966675.3 Picea glauca
CTTCCACATCTCCCAGGTGTGTATAAGGCGGCAACAGTACCAATGCAGAATTGATTTGGAGAGCTTGAGAAGAGGATAAATTGAGTTCAACCAAGGACTGAAAACCACTTGTGGAGGGAATCAAACATGACAAGATTGTAGCCGAGATTTGTTAAATATTCAGAATGATTTCTACTATGTATCGTTCTATTTTCTATCAAAATTATGCAAATTTTATACTATTTATTGCTCTTTTATTCAGTAAAATTGTGCCCTAATTATTGGGATGCTAGCATAGATCCATCTTAACCCCCGATCTATTAGGCATTGAAGAGGGTTAAAAACCCAAGTGCAAACTGTTAGAAATTTAAGGACAAACTAGAACAGAGATATTTTTTTCCAATTTATTCACTACAGTAGATATAGATCAGCAACCAAAACAAATTTTCTAAAGTAGATCAAACACAGAAATAGTACGATAGATCTGAACATGTAGAAAACAATCTAAGCTAGATCTGAGCATGAACAGATCTGATCATTAAATATAATTCTGAACATTAACATAAATAGATCTGATCATTAGCACAGCAAGAAACTGAACATTACCTTGATTAAAGACAAAGAACAGATTTACCTTAGAAGCTTAATGCTGTCCTCTTTTCTGTATGCTCAGAAAAAAAGCTAATAATGGTCCTGGATCAAACCCTCATGGGGTAGATCTCCTCATGGACTAGTGGACAGTTTTGCCAAGAAGAACTTTAGAAGAATATTAGAAAACCAACCATTAAATACAAGGTTGAAGCAAGGACATCACTGTAAAATCTAAAGGCTGAAAAGAGGCCATTAACAGCCTTACCAAAATCTGTCCCAAGGATATGGTACTGCTATTGTCAAAGACAGAATTAAGTAGTAGTTTTGGGGCTGTTTCAACAAGTCCTGAAAAGGGTACATCCAGCTGTAGGAAGCATACACAGGTCATAAAATAGGAACAGCATACAAGAAGCACCAGCAAAGAGAAACAGTTCTAGGACTGTCATAACAAACCCTGATTCGGGTAAGTAGTCTAGGTAGCATACACAGGTCACATGAGGGGGACAGCAGAAACATACAGTTGGCACTAGAGGCACTGGCAGTAAAGGAAGTGAGGAAGGACTGTCCTAACGGAGGCCGTAGACAAAACCCAGCAAGAGAAGAGGGCTGAACCCAAACTCAACATAAAAGCAGATCCAAGGAAGGGCCGCACCTAAAAACTCAGCATACACAGATCCAAGGAAAAGGCTGCACCTAAACTCAGCATGTATATCAGATGCAAGGAGGGGCCGCTCCTAAACTCAGCATGCATATCAGATCTGAGGAAAATGGCCGCTCCTAAACACAGCATACACATCAGATCTGAGGAAGGGCTGCACCCATACACAGCATACACAGCATACACATCAGATCTGAGGAAGGGCTGCACCCATACACAGCATACACATCAGGTCTGAGGAAGGACCGCTCCTAAACTCACCATGCATATCAAATCCAAGGAGGGGTTGCTCCTAAACTCAGCATGCATATCAGATCTGAGGAAAAGGGTCGCTCCTAAACACAGCATATACATCAGATCTGAGTAAGGGCCACACCCATACACAGCATACACATCAGGTCTGAGGAAGGGCCGCTCCCATACACAGCAAGAGAAGAAACTGAATCAAAAAGGAGGCCGCATCCAATACCAATCAGAACAAGAGAAACTGCAGCAAATTTCAGACCAAGATAGCTTAAGAGGAGGAACCATCAAAAGTGTGAGAATGAGAGAGGGGTGAGGTTCCTTTTATAGTTTAGGAAGGGATTAGGGTTAATTAATTTAACCCTACCTTTTAGGTTTAATTAAAAACCAAATAATTAAAATAAATAAAATAAAAATATTAATTAATATTTTAATTATAAAAATATTAATTATAAAGTCAATCAAGTCAAAGTGACTATAAAAGACCAACACCATGTTACACAAGAAGAGGGATGTGGCTCAAGCAAAGGGAGGCAACAAGACAAAGTCAAAGGGGTCTTCTTCAATGGCAAACTGTCCACATAAGTATCATGATTAATTTATAAGCTTTTATCATCCCAACATAAGAGGAAAAATCAATGATGTGGTCATGTCCATCTTCATAGCTGCTCCTAGGTCTCATGTACCATCTCAAGAGAGAAGAAGGAGATCACACATCATCACGTCTTGATACTTAACCAAGAACCTACCTGGTCCCAAACCAGGATACCCCAGAACACATCTGGGGGCCCTAGATTACATCTAGGGTCTTATCCACCAAGGTACAGAACCAAGGATCAACCCAAGCGTCAAGCAAGGATTCCCTGGAACACATCACGAGGCCCTAAAACACATCTAGGGACTTATATCATCAACCACCAAGGAACACATCCAAGGTTCAATCCAAGCACCGAGCAAGGATTCCCTGGAACACATCCAGGGGCCCTAGAACACATCTAGGGACTTATATTATCAACCACCAAGGAACACATCCAATGATCAATCCAAGCACCGAGCAAGGATTCCCTAGAACACATCTTGGGACTTACTACTTGGTCCTTGACCAAGAACCCCAGTAATATACTGGGGACCCTCATTAGGGTCTTTTGCCATGGCTCTAACTACTTGGTCCCAAACCAAAAACCCCAAGAGTGTATTGGGGGCCCTACGACTCAGCTAGGGTCTTAGCTATCCTCCGGAGAATGGCTCTTGTAGTTGCATTAATTTTAACACAAACTTCAAAGATCTGGGGTCAAGATGGATCTAGATTCTATGCTAGTTTATTGTTTTTACATTATAGTAATTAATTAAAAGAAATAAAAGGTCAACTATTTCTCTTCCTTTTTTCTGACATTAGACGTCAAGTGTTAATTTTATTTTCATTTTAGTTTATTATCATTACATGTCACAGACATAAGAAATTGGGTTTTCAAGGCACGAGGAGAGGTAAATGATGGAGATAGAGCAGGAATCATGGAGGTTTAGGGTTTTGAAGAACTTTGGCCCAAAAGTTGAGCAAGTGAATTATTAGTAGATCCTATTGATGACCAGTCTATCTTTACCAACAGAGTGGATCTAGGTTGAACAAAGGGCTAGTGGCTAAGGATAACACCCAAGTAAGGGAAGGAGGGTCTCCTAGGATAGCCTTGGTGCACATTCCAACCTAAGTTTAGCAAGGGGAAGGAGTTCTATGATGGCATATGAGACGATGCTGACAATAGTATTGTTCAAACATTAAATTCTTACTACAGAGTTGTGGGTGAAAAGGTTGTAGGGAAAGGATAAATGATAGATCATTAATTTGTCAAGAATCTCCTCGTCCAACACCCTCTAGGTTCGCCTTGGAAGAACTCTCAGGTGGAAAGGGACAAAATATAGTGACCAAGAATGTGCATGTTGGTGTAGTTGAGGAAGCAGCTCAAAATGGCACACAGACAGGATTGGGATCGTTAGTAAGCCAATTAATGGAAGTTGTGTTAAGGTGATTGATAGTGGATCAAATGAGAAAGGAATCTTGGGTGTTAAGGAGAAAATCTAGAAGTCAAGGAAAGTGGGAAAGGAAAGAAGTGTATCAAGCTATTGAAAGACAATGCAAAGTTGGTTTTAGGTAAAGATATAACAATGGCCCAAGTTGTGGGTATGTCAAGCAAAACATTGACGAGGAAGCTTTATGGTAGATTCATTTCAAAGAAGAACATAGGTCTATGGATAGAAGGATTTTGGAAGCCCTTGTTAGGCTATTCACCAAGACACCATATATTGGTGAGAAGTTGGTTGGTGTTCCATTCCAAAGCTAAAGAGGATGTCGGAAAAATCCTGCACTCAAAGTGGTATTGGGGAACAATGACATTAATTTTGAAAAAATGGATGCCCGGCTTCGGTCCTAGTGTGGAAAGGATCACGAAGCATCCAGTATGAGTAAAAATGCCAAGTTTTGCCTTGGAACTTTGGTTAGTGGAAGTTTTTAGGGCTATCGAAGATAAATGGAGGTGGATGAGCAGTTTAAAATGATGCTTCTTGAATAATGGCACATATTTTGGTGAAGTTGGACTTGAGGAAAGGTTTGGAAGAGGAAATGGTGATTGAGGTAGGAAGAAGATGCTATGTTCAATGTCTAGACTATCTCGGAATTCCATTTCATTGTTCACGTTGTCATATCTATGAGTATTTGGCCTCTGAATGCAATTTGAAATTTCGTGGTAAACATTGGAGAAGGAAGAGTAAAGTTGAAGTTGGTGTAGAGGTAGATAATGATATACAGATCTCTAAGATATTGAGGAAGAGGGGAGGAGGACTATTGTTAATGATCCAACGGTGGAATCAAAGGGGAAGACGGAAGGTCGGCCACAAGAAAACGAGATCTGGTATCATCATCAATAGGCAATGAAGAGGACTCAGTCGTTGTTCTAAGGACCCCTTTAGTGGAACCAGTGCATGAGAAGCAGTTGGGGTTTACTCATGATTTAATAAGTTCGAAATCCTCTCCAACACAAAATCCCATTCATATTGGTAACTTGATTGATCCCATGACCTCTACTTAGTTTAGACAAAGCTTGGTTTTCTTTGCCATTAGAATATTGGCCAGAGCTAGAAAATTACAAGGAATCCTCGGTTAAAAAGGATAAAAGGGGATATGAGCCTTAAGAGGGGAAAGAAAAGCCTATTGAAGAGCCTCTAGGTTTGGGAAAGAATCCTTTGCTAAATGTAGGTCTAAGTGTCAATCTATTTCAAGAGGAGTCCTATGGGAATATGGGAAATACTATATGTATGGGGTTTTGTGAGGGACCTACTAATTTAGACCTTTTTAGGTACCCTCTTAGATGTAAGAAGGGGGCTTCGTCTGAGGATTATAGCAAAGTTGAAGGGGAGATAAGTAAGGATGTAGGGCAAGATGCTAGTCAACCAATAAGGGGATGGAAAACTCACATTTCCATAGCATAGAATCAAACCCTTAAGGAAGTGAAGGAGGGGAGACAACAGATATTGAAAGAGGCCCTTGGAGCACAGCAAGCCCTAGTGAATGTTCACTCGTGATTATTTTGTCTCTTAATATAAGGGTATTGGACAAACTTTCCAAAAAACTAGCCTTGGGCAAAGTGAGACAATGGGAGAGGTGAACAAGTGTATAAATGACCTATCCAAATCCTGGAGGGAATGGGATTTCTTAGCAATAGATTACATGGGGCATTTATGGAATTCATTCACTGGATAAGAGAAAAAATCAGTAAGATTGATTAATTCTATGTTTTTGGTATTAGGGATTGGAGAAGAATTATTTTCATTGGAGTTGGCAAAAGGGTTCTTTGTAGTGAACGTGTACAAGACATATGATGAAATAATCTACTTCTGGGAGGAGGCGATGGATCAGAACTTAAAATCTTGAAATTTGATCATGGGTGAGACCTTAATCTCACAACCAAAATAGTTGAGAGTTTGGGGAATCTGCTAGGGAGGATTTTTTGGCAAATTTCTTCTTACATAAATTTGTTGAAGCTGGGCTAGTGGATGTGGAGCCTATTAAGATGACTCCAATTTGGAAAAATCAAAGGATAGAGGAGGAGATAATAACCAAAAGGCTTGATAGATTCCTTGTGTCTAAAGCAATTATGTGTGATTATGAAAGGATAAGGTCATGGGTTGAAGTGGGAGGTGATTTTGAACATCTTCCAATCGTGCTCCAGATTGAGGAGGATAGTAAACCTCCAAGTTCATTCAAATTCAATTCAAAGTGGTTAAAGGATGAGGGATTTATAAATCTAGTGCAATCAGAATGGGTGAGGTATGATGCCAACTCTTGGAGTCACTAGTATCCAGTTTGCAACAAACTTCGAAAAAGTCAAAAGTATAGTGTCTAATTGGACATATGCTAAGAGAAGATCAGAGGCTCGGGAGTTAATCTTAGTGGAAAATAGTGTAGTTGAAATCTATGCTCAATATTATGAAGGATGTTTGATGCCATGACCATGAATAGATTAAAAAAATTGGAACAATGAAAGGGGAAACTTTTGGAAGAAAAGGAAGCACAATGGATGACGAAGACTAGAGATTTGTGGTTAGCCAATGGAGGTGAAAATTCAAAATACCAAGTATCTTCATTAAGTATGTCAATCATAGGAAAAATATAAATACTATTTGAGAAATGCAAAAGGAAGATGGTAGCAAAGCAAGGACATTTAAGGAAATCACAAACTTGGGGGTTTCACATTTTAAAGGGTTGCACAAAGAAAAGGATCAAGTAAATATAGCAGAAATTGTGAAAATTGCTTCTTTCTTTCTGGCATTTGTAGGAGAAGAGGCAAATGAAATCCTGGTGGAGAAGTGTCAAAAGTAGAACTTAAGGTTGTACTAGCTTCTCTTTAGAAGAAGTGTCCAGGATCAAATGGTTGGATTGAGGAGTTTTTTATTGGCTTCTACGGTCTAATGGAAGAGGAATTGTTAAGTGTGGTGGAGGATTCAAGGAGAACATGGAGGATTTTGAGTGCATTTAATTCCACCTTCCTATTTTTAATCCCTAAGAAGGACAATACAGCATCCTTTAGTGAATTCGAGCATATTTCTTTATGAAATTGCATTTACAAGATAATTGCAAAAATTATTGTTGTGTGTTGATGTTTTGGTAGCTGCGAGAGGTATTCCCTCCTGGACAAGTTTTCTTAGAGAAGAAGAAGATTCCAAGAAGTCAAAGGAAGACCATTGAAAAGTTGAAGAACACCCCGGAAAAGAATAAAGTGAAATAGAATACCACAAAAGAGAAGTTGGCCCACAGGAAATAATTAAAGTGGAAATATAATTTCCAGGAATAGAAATTGGCCCACAGAAATAATAAAGAAAATGTGAAGACCCAAACTAAGAAGTCGGCCCCAGACAGGCGCCCAGATTAGTATAAATACAGGGCTGGATTATTTCATTTAGACAGACACACAATTCTCCTTCTGCAATGCACACTAGGCAGTTGCAGCAGTCTCACTATTTCTAGTTTGTGGTTTTCTTGGAGAGTGTGCTCTACTTGGGAAGGATATTCTTGGTGGCTCTTGGTGCTTTCTCTTGTGCGCTACCTCTGGAAGAGTTGCGCTAAGGTTGTGTGGTGCTACCCAGTTGCTTCGTACCAGTTACAGTTGCAGTTACCAGTTGCCAGTTCTGTGGTGCACTATCTTGCTCCAGTGATGCGCCTATCTTGCACCACTTTTGTGGTGCTACTCAGTTGTCTACCCTCGCTAGGGTTTGACAAGAAGAAGAGATAAGTATTTGTTATCAAGGTTTCTTCGTTGTTGGTTTTCTCTTGTGAATAGAGCTTGTTCATGGTTGTATTGGAAAGATTCTCTCTTAGAAAAGTCTGTTGGGTGTTTCCCCAAGTTTGGGGTTTTCCCAGGATAAATCTTTGTGTCTTCTTGTCCTTGTTTATATGTTGCTTATGTATTTCAGTATATGCTTATTGAATGTTAAAAGAAGATAAAAATGCTATGGTAAATCTCTTGTTAACTAAACTAATGAAAATCTAACATTGTTTCAGAGCAGGTTTCCTTCATAATAGTCTAACCATTGGAAGGAAGATTGTAAGATTTGTCGTTGCACAGACCTAAACTTGTCAAGCTCGTTGAGCACTTATTATAAAGTTGTTGGGACAAATTCCATCATAGATCAACTCACCTTTCCCTACCGCACCTGCTACATCTCTCAGATTGACTTTCCATCAAAATTGAATTTTTAGGGCTTTAGGCTTGTTGACATTTTCCTGGACATTGAACTTTCTAATTCAGATTCCTAACATTTTCTTCTTGTTGATGTAATGTCTCAGATTAGAAGACAAAGTTGGATGGTGCACTTGTATATAAGATGAGGGTGTTTTCACAAGGCGTACACTTGACAAAAGGACATTTATCCAAGCAGTGACAGTAGATCCAAAGGGATCTTAGATCTAGTGCTCTCAGAGGAAGCCCAAGAGTTGAAGGCAGCAGTGACAATGTCTCCTACAGTATAGAACAACTCAAATGGGACAAGCAGCAGCTAGACTCCAGGTTTGTATATCAGGTTTGATATTTTATATTGCTTCAGCCTAAGTAAGTATTGTAACTAGAATAGCAGTGTTTAGAATTCTATCACTACTATTACTATCAAATGTTTAGTGACACTTGAATATTGTTATTACAATGACCATCATGTACTAATGATGCACTTATTTACAAAATGAAATTGATCTCTTCTAGGAGATGTTCTTGGTTGTTGACTTTGTCCTAAGCAGGTTATCTTGTAAATTCCATGGAGGTTACCATGGAGATGATGTTGTTCTTGTTTCTTGTTCCGGCAAGTTACTATGGAGGAATGATTCGTCACAACACTGGAAGAGAGTTGAAGAGTGTTGTTCTTATTTCTTGTTATTGTATTTTGTTTTGGCTCTTATCTCAGGCAGGTCACGGGTGATAGCTCTGAGAAGGAGCTACTTTGATGATTGTCCTGTTCTTGTTTTTATTATTGTTATTTTCATAAGAATATTGTTCTTGTCTATTGTTTTCCCTTGTTGTTTCTCTTGTTACGGGTAGGTCACAAGTGATAGCTCTGAGAGGGAGCTATAATGACAGTTGCAGGAGGAAACAGATTAGATGGTCTCTAGTTTGAGATATGGAGCAAACTATCCAAGAAAGAAGTTGTATACATAACAGTATACATCCATGTAACGAAAAAGAAGATGATGAAGTCAGAACCTTTTGGCAAGGAGGGTACTTTTGCAGGATACAGAGTATCTCATATGGAGATTGATTATAAGGAGCAGAAGGCTCTGAAGATGACCGTACAGATCCCTCTTGTTCAGTTGATCACTCTTCAGATCATCTAGAAGAGTCAGTAGAGCCAGAAGGGCCTACCCAAAATCGTTGTAGTGACCAGGAAGAGACCAGCATGGTCTCGTGATACTTTGCAAATATATGGCATTGATGAGCCATGTCATGAGGAGGAGCAAATGACTCCACCAATGGTGAGGCAAGTGGCCCCACCAAGTACCAACTCAGAAGGAATCAGCCCTCAAGATCCAGTAGCGAGGAGTAGCCTCCTAGTACAGTCTATAGGAGATCAGACTTAAGAGGAGGTCAGCGAATGCAGAGGGAGCAGATAGCTCCGAAGATTATATAGACTCAGAGGGAATCAAGCTTCAGAGGGAGCATGTGGACTCAAATTGAGTCTGATCTCAGAGAGAGTCAGTTGACTCAGAGGAAGACCATATCATTCAAAGGAAGTTCCCCCTTAGATTCAGGTGGGAGAGAGAGACATCTTCCAACACTGACAAATAGGTGCCATGAGTTGAGGAGGCTAGATCGAAGCTTCACACACTTCGAGGAGATATGAGACCTCCTAGGAGGATTCCCTTGTTTCAGTAGACTTTGCAACCAGTCAAAAGGACCGGGATATGGATTTTGCCTCAGTTCCACAGAGAGCAAGAGACCACACAAGTCTTCCAGCTATGTGGCGTTGATGAGGAAGATCATTGATTCAGAACCTTCCACTTATGAGGAAGCTGCAAAGCAACAAGTGTGGAAGGATGCTATGACGATGTGTGGAAGGTGGTTCCAGAGGGAAGTTAGTGGTGACTTCCAAGTGGATCTTCAAGATCAAGTATGTTGCAAATGGCAGCATAGAGAAGTACAAAGCGAGATTTGTGGCTAGAGGGTTCTCCCTAAAGCCTAGAGAAGTACAAAGCCTAGTGTCTGATGTATATTACCATGCTAAACATCATCCTAGAGTCTTATGGAAATGTGCTAAGTCCCCCCTAGGTTTTTTTTAATTTTTTTCAGTTGATTAAAAATTGCCAGAATTCGGCAATTTTTAATTAAAAAATAAAGATACATTAAAAAAGTGGTATTTGGGCACCAAATAGGCCATGGGGATGCTCATTTTTGGACCTAGAGCACCCATGTTACCTAATTACCCACTTACTTCAGTAAAATTAGTGATTTTCATCACTCAAAATTGATTTTACTCTCAAAAACCCAAAAAGGTCATTTTAATTCAATAAAAATCAGCCAAGAGAAAAATAAAAAAGATATGTGGGGACAAGACTGAAGACAAATTAAAGGCAAAAGTCAAGAAGGAGTCAAAGGAGACAAAATCTAGTTGATTGGCAATTGATTGAGTTGATATCTTTGAAGATATTGGCACATGTGATTTGGGAGGTGCGCCCCTCTTGGAGAGGTGGCGCACCCTTGAGGTGGCAACCCACACTCTCAAGAGGTGGCGCACCCTCCTCCCTTTGACCTTTGTTTTGGACATGTGTGGATGTGTGGAGAGGTGGCAGCCCACTCTCCCACACTTGGC
>JZKD02S0247041.1:200202-217236 GCA_000966675.3 Picea glauca
AATCATTTTGATAGGCATTGCTGTTAAACCCACATTGCAGATACCTCTAGGAAAGACATTGTTGCAGATATTGTGTTTGATGCTGCAGACCCAAAACGGACAGACCAGTTAAAAGTTATAACCTCAAATGTAGAGGTCAGGATTTTATAAAATCTCCTGTTTTCTGTCATATCGCTAATCTTCAACTTAATTCTGAATAAATTGTTTGATCGAAAGGAATAGTTATCAGAAGTTTGAAAAATATTGATGAATGTATGACATCAGCCTGGGCTAACCCAATGCTAGAGAGATTTGTTGGCAGTGAATGTTAAAATAAAACCAGACAGTGAATTTTCTTGCAAAGGACAGTGACAATAAACAAAATGTTTGCCATCATGAAATAGATAAGGAAAAAATACATGATAACCAATGATGGTGCATAGTGGTGTGGATGGTGATGAGGTGGCCACTGCTTAATCTAGCCTATAAGACACGGCCTCCATACAGAGCGGAAAACTTTTGAAGGAGATGCTCAAGATAGACAGTTATCTAGATGAGTTCATGGCCCTGGTTGCAATTTCTACCTTCGATAAGAGGGCAATGGCAACCTGATGCAGCAACATAGATTGTTGTCTAGGTGGACTCTACCTTCAGTGTGAGGAATCATGAGGAGAGGAGATTTTAAAGTCATATAACCACAAAGGAGGGGGAGGCCAATCAAGCATGAAAATTTATCCCACAACTTGATGGTTGGTTCCAACTTCCAAATGTGTTGGAGAAGAGTAGAAAAGCAACAAATGTCTGATGTAGTTCTTGTTTGTACAAGGGGGTGTTTGTGAATTAAGGGAAGGTGAATGATATGTTAGAGCATCTGTGTGTTGGGGGATATTGGGATAATATCAACACACAAATATATGTGTATTTAATGCTTAATGCATAGTTGAAAAAATTGTCAAAAATTCAGAAAAAATGTGAAAAATCACGAATTGAAGGCCAAAATGATAAATCACCAAGTAAAAATCAACTCTCTAGAAAAATATTGGAGAAATCACATTTTTCGAAAAAATTGCCAAAATCACCAAGGTTGCGAAAAAAGGCCAATAGAAGACTGAAATTTGATTTTTTTGAGTCATTCTTTTTACTTTTCTGTTGGAAGCTATAAATGGCAATATTGAATTGTCAAGAAAAGTCAATTAAAGGAGGACCATCATGATTTTGGTAATGCCATTAGTGCGGTCAATGTAGTCACCAATGCAAATGGAATCTTGTCATGGAAATATAGACAATGAAGCCATTATCATGTTTAATGTCCATGCTGTTATGATACTGTGTCACAGATGCTAATGTCATGGCATTTTCTACAACCAAATATATGTAGTGATAGGTATGCAGTGCAGTACACGGTAGTAACATGGCATAGTGAACTTCATATGAAGAAAGAAGAATTTCATATCCAATTCAGAATTTATTAGACTTGACAATTTTCTGGATTTCAGTATTTTAGGATTGGTGGGATTGCAACATTCCACAAGTGGGTTATTTGATGTATGAGGGTATGGGATTAGCATTTAATCAAGGGCACCAAGCCCTGGTGTTCACTGTTGAACTCATCTATCATGACCTTGGTAAAAATGTACCCTTCACTCTGTTATTGCACAGATTGTAGGTTGGGCAAAGCCCGACCCAATCCACAAGAGTGAGACAACTATGGGAGTAGCTACACACTGTCACCTTAGATAGATACTCCCCTCGCTTTAGTGATGATAAGCCACCACAAGGGGGGAATCTCGGTGACCCTAGGGGGATTGAGATGGAAAGTGGTAGAATGATCAATGAAGCCCCTATAGGTCAAGTTTGGAAGTGAAGGCAGGCTTGGAAAAGAGTCTTGTTGATGAAGAAAGATTGCCAAAGTGTTGTGTACTTGCAAAACAACGTTAAACCTGCCCAAGACAAGACGATTGATCGAGATACAAGCCAAATAAACAAGGGGACAATCAAGGAAAGCTTGCTGTCCTAAATTGCAGCAATATATCAAATTTATATCAGCAAAGTAAACTAGCAAATGGCTGCAAAATATGTTGCCAAAAGTCAAGTAAAATATATTAGAAACTAGCTATGAATGTCTAGTTTAACTTCCACTAAATAGCACAAGACTTTAATGGCAGTTAGGGCTGTTTGTTAGGTGTTATCAGTAAATTATTGTAACAGCCAAGTGGCTGTAGCAAACATTTGCTACAGCAGAATAATCTAACCACCAAAATCAACAAGTAAACCACCCAAACATTAGCCAATAACAAGTAGATTAGTTACCAAGGTTTACAAGTAAATTTCAATGGTAGATTAGTGAGTAAATGATGAGAGAAGATGAGTTTTTCTGCAGCCCTAATGGCTGTAGCATTAAGTTGATTGCAGTAAGAGAATTCCTTGGCCAAAGTAGATGCCCTTAGGGCATAAGCAAGCTTATAACACTTAGAAAATATTCCAACTTGAACAAATACAATATCTCTCAATTTCACGTATACCAATGCAATGATTTTATTTCTCCAATACAAAAATAGACAAGTGCCTTATCAATGGGTTATGGAGTCTCTTGTTAAAGAGTTAGGGTTTGCAACTTCTCTAGGGGCATAAGCCCTTTTACTTCCTAGAGAATGCAAAACCTAGTAAGGTAAATCTAAGAGGGTGTAAGCCCTTTTACTCCTCCTAGCAACCTTTGCAATAGTTTATCCACTTAACATTGAACAATAATGATAGACTTAGTGGAGGGTGTATGCCCTTATACTCCTCCAAGGGTTTAGACAAGAACAACCATGAAACAAGAAAAAAACACTAACAATATGCAGAAATTCCTTACCAATTCCAAGAGATATGCAAGATAAACCCTCATCTACCAAGTATATTCCACCATACATGCAAGAGCTAAGCATCCAATAGATAGCGCACCACTTCCTTCCACAAGACAAGTAACTAGCATCCAAATAGCATCAAAGAGAGAGATATGCGATTTTCCCAAAGAGGGCAAAAATTTCAGCCACAAGTATGTAATTCTCAAGTGAAATCATTGTGTCAAAATGAAATGAATTAGATCTCTTTTTATACAAGACCTTCAAAATTTGTTTGTCCACTTATCTTTAGGGTAAAACACAGTTAGGGAGGCTGACCTCATCTAAATGCTGCTTTACAAACTATAATTCACAATTTACATAAAAATTCTCCTAAAAGGGGGTGACATCATGCCCTAATTAGCCTCCAAGTGAGACGATTTTCCCTCTAAAAGAAATCGTTGGGCCTCCAAAGGCCAAGGACCAAGCCACCTAGTGCTCTGATGTATGCCAAAAGCCTCTCTCCATCAAAAGATGCCAAGTCATCATCAAAACCACCAACACCATAGAACCCTAGCCTTCCACATGTGACGTCATACCCCAGAAGTGCAATGTAAGGCCTCTAAAGGCAAGTTGTTGGGGCTAGGAAGGCTAGCAAATCACCTACAGGGGATCCTCAAGTGCCTCCAAAAGGAAAGTCTCTAACCCAGGTGTCCAAGAAGCAAGGGAACATCATCCATCCTGTGGGCTTTAAGCCCCAAGTGAAGGTCCAAGTGACCTTGTGCCTTCACGAAATGTCTTCTACCTGTCAAGGCCCTACAAAGACAAGCAAATTCGCCCTCCAAGGGCTCACAAGTCATAAGCATCATGTCAAATAAGCCATACATAATAAAAGAACCATTTGAACATGTGCATCAAGTCCCTCCTCCCAAAATAAACAAATGCTCAAAGACCTTATGCAACTTGCCAAATTTAGGTATGGGAGGGTTGTCATGGTGACCTATTGGGTGAATCATTCCCCAAGTTAAAGAGTATGTCCCAGGTGGACCCTCTCTAAGTCATGTGAAGAGTATGAAGTGGATAGGGGTAATGCTTTTGGGCATAGGGTTTATTGACATAAAAGGGCACATATTGTCTCATTTATGGGTGCCTTTGTAGAGGGTGTGATGCCCTTCGTCTGCGATGCATGATTTTTCCAAGCCCTTTTTGCCATTAATTTATTAGAGTGCTCCCAAGTTGAAGCTAAAGTGGGACTTTTGCCTAAGCATGAAAACATTGCCCACCTTAAACTCTACCCTGGTCACATTATGCTTCCCCAAGTTGAAGACGATGTGTGGGACTTCTACCTAAGCATGAAAAACATTGCCCACACACGCTCTACCTTGGTTGGCATGTTTAATTAGTTTATTTATTTTATAGGTCCCTCAATTTTTTGTGAGAAACATTTCATTGTTCTCGGGATCCTTGGGCGAGCATCTGGAAGGTTTATGATTGGCTCTTATCTTTTCCTAGCTACAAGCCTATAGGCCTTCAACCCCTTCTTTCCATGAAATGAGGTACAGGCCCTTCTTGGGTCAATGTGGCTCGAAAACCCAAAAGATGAGGAAAGTGGTAAGTATGTGTGGGAGCGGTACGATGACTCATCAAGGAGACCCCCCAGTAGCAACCCTTTACCCGAGGGTGACCAATTACTACGACACAATATCAACCACCAAGGTGAAAACAAGGCAAAGAGCATAATTTTCAAGCAAACGTTTTCAAAATCAAGGAAGAACCCTTTGCAACATATTCAAATGCTTCATTTGTTAAAATGACACTTACCACAACACCGGACTCATTACCTTATCGAGCAAGACCTGTCGTTCTCTATGAGCCAAGCCAGTGTGTTGAATGTTGCAGCCATCGATCTCAAAGTGATGGGTGGTGTGATGTTGGGCTCCGCCTGTTGGTCTGTCTCTCGGTACTCCATGTCTGCAACCTGAGGGCCTCAAGACATCATCTCCTTTGTTATCCCTAGAAATGGGGGATAACACACTCCAGCCAAAACCATGTTAATCTTTTTGCATCATTTTAATGCTTGGATTAGCCAATTTCATAAAAACTGGAGGGTGTTGACTTGAGCAACAACAGGGTGAATGGACTTGGATCCACAAATAGCACCAAGCACTAGTATCGATATCCCTTGAGGATCGAAGCAAAGGCCTGAGGAAGAGGTAGAGGGTGTTACTAATGATAAGGATCCCAATATAGGGGGACGAATTTAATGATATTTAGTGTATTTTGTTTCAAATATGTATTGTACTTAGTGCCAATTTTCTATATTTCACACTTTTATGCTATATACATGAGCAAACTTTGCATATTTGGTGTCTAATGGTTTGGATATATGTGTGTGGGGGGGAGGGAGGCACCAAAAAGGCCTATTATGGAGGAGGCACATGAGTGGTTACATGAGGAGTAGGGGCAAGGTGTTGAGGAGGATGACCCACAACCACTAGTGGGGGAGGAGGAGACTAAGACTAAGGAGGTTGATGTGCCAACCTCAACACCACCTTCTACACAAAGTGGTCATCCTCAACCAATGCCATCTATCTCAAGCCATAAGCATTTTCCCATGAGATGGATAAACCTTTACCTTTCCCTGTAAAATGGGTAGAGGGAATTGATAGCTACAATGTTGCACAGAGTGGGAGTATTTTAGGGAGCAGGAGCGTCGAGAACGTCATTTTCCAAAAATCTTCGGGAGCGGAGCTTCCCGAGAGCGTCTGTTATATATATTGCATTTATATTCAAAAAAAAAAACATGCAAAAAGACAAATTAGCTACAGAATATATGATATTATGAAAACACGCACATTTGTACATTAATATAGATAGAAATGGCATCCATGGACCAAAGTACATCAATGATTAATCATTCAAATTTCAAGCATCAACCATCTAGATTCTACCAATTACAAACTTACAAACCAACACACAAATTTTTAAGCCATATTGATATAATTGAAAGTAGACCATAAACTTATAAAATGAAATCAGTGATTCAACCACTGTCAATAATAACATGAGTCATGACCAAATAGTTATGTTTACAACATACGCCATCTATACTGAAGTATGAAGACCGAAAGGTCCAAAACAAGAAAGTTTAAACTGAGCTAGTTGCTAAATACTATGAATCTATCATCTATACTATACAGACTATGACATATAAAGTAATGAAACAGGAGAAACATCAAACAACTATCCCATCCTCCTTCCACCACCACGATTGTTGTGTGGACCTCCTTGTGGTGGTAGTGGGGCCTCCTAAGAAGGAAGAAACTGTGCAAAAGTAGATGTAGATGGTCGCGGTGGAAGTGAAGACAAAGCCCCTAATGTTGTAGCTGGAATACTGGACACGGGGACCATGGCAGTGGATGGGAGTCGCATCTCAACATGATCATCATCATCCAAAGAACATTCTTCAATTTCTCTAAAAGCAATACTCCATCCTCCAAATTATCCTCCTCTGGATTGTTGTCCCAACGCTTCAAGTTTTTATCCATCTTTGCTTCCTCACAGTAATGGGACAACAATTGCAAGTTGTAATGAACATAAACCAAGCTCTCTGCCCAGCCTACATTCAACTTGTTTCTTTTGACGCTATGAATGAAACTGTAGGTGCTCCAACACCTCTCTGCAAAAGAAGTGTTCACCACCTGTGAAAGCACTTGTGTTGCCAAATGTTGTAGCTGTGGGGTAGCACCACCATGCATGTTCCACCACTCGAGAGAACTCAGATTCCCTCGATCTCTAATTGCATGGTTGGTCCCAAAGGCAACATTGCTAAGGATGTAATGGCTCAATTGTCTCCTTTTGTTGTCACACTCCTCGTCCGAGACCAATTTTTCTAATGCTTTCAAATGACCAGCTTGAACCTTTGTATCTTGGTCTAGTCTTTTCTTGGTCCCACCACTAGGTGTTGGTGGTGTTGGTGATGTTGGTGATGAAAGCCAAGATGCATGATAGTATTTAGGTGTTAGCACATATGCTAAGGTATGTAGTGGAATATTTAGCATTTCCCAACGTTTTTCCACCTCTACACAAATTTGATTATAGAGGTTGACATCTCTAGGCTCAACAATGTCTTTAATCTACCCTAGCATGTTATCCATTTACTCATACACCTCCCCAATGATTGGTCGATCTGAATCTGCAAACTTGATCATGTGATAAATTGATTTGATGAATTGCAAAACAGACCGAACCTGTGACCAAAACTAGTTGTTAAGAACAGTCTCCTTCACTGCATTAACACCTTCTTTATCATTGCTCAATTCATCCCATGCATCACTCATCACCATAGCACCCAAAGCTTGTCTAACCTTCAATAGGCACCTAAATGTGAGGTAATAGCTAGCAAATCTAGTGTTTGCAATCTTAAGTAGCTGCAACCTAGAGTGAGTGTTGTAGAAGTAATTGACCCTTGTATGCCCGGTGACAAATTTGATGAGTTGCTTCCCTCTCTTATACAACTGATTAACCCATCCACATTCTCTATGCTTGACAATATCACGCATCAAAAGGTTCAGAGTGTGCACCAAGCACCTAGACCAAAAGACGTATGGATGAACTCACTCAATGATTTGACCTTGCTCCCTTACAGTTACTTGCATTATCAATGATTACTTGAATCGCATCAGAAGGACCAACATCATTAATAGTTTTTAGGAGGAGATCTAAAATGTTTCGAGAGGATGCAATGATTCAAGAGTCATGTGCTGCAAGAAACACTGCACCAATAACAGAAACACCAAGAACATTGATCAAATGTCGGTTTCTAACATTTGTCCAACCATCTGATACAATGGATACCCCAAAGTCCCCCCACTCATCTGTAAACCGTGTTAGAGCTCTTTGAATTTTTGTTTTTTCCCTGTCGAGTAACACAGTTCTAGCTTTCTCATAGTTGGGGCTCTTGTATCCTTTGGGGGCTTCATTCATTCCCTTGACAAGATCATGCCAATAGGGGGAGCGAAGCACATTGAATGGGATACCACAAGCATAGAGAAATTGGACCACTTTTGCATCCACCTCATCCTTACCTCCAATATCAAAGAAATATGCTATTGTTCTTCTAGATCCAGAGGTTCCAGAACCATGAGGAGATGGAGATGTGTTGCCACCAAATTGAGATGAGGCATCAGATTGAAGCTTTTGTTTTTTACCATGCTTTTTTTGTGCAGTTTCCTCTATCTTTATGTATTTTTGTCTCTCTTCCTTGGATATATTAGGGAAAACATTGATCTCGATGGCCCCCTTATTGTCATCACTCTCCATTACACCATAAAAATACCTCCTCACACGGGTATATGAACCGATATAAGGTTTTCCTTTATGACAATTATGAGGACATAAAATTTAGGGGTTCCACCACCTCTCCCCTCCTCAAGTTTTGTCACACATCTCCACAACGGTCTCAATGCATCTTTGCCATCTTTTTTTCCCTCTTCATTGTCCTCTTCCTCCTCTTCAAACCTTCTACCAGCTTCATATTGTGGGTCATCATGAGAATCACCATTATCCTCTTCTTCCCTTCGATGCCCACTCCCTGCCAACACCATGAGAACCAAACCAAAAGAAGACCATTTTCCTCAAGTTTTAGATGAACAAGCTGCAATAAAATGAGGGAGAAGAAGGTATGGAAAAGAGTAGAAGAGGAGGAAAGAAACATGAACAAAGTTAACCCAAGGAAATGAGGGAGTTGGGTTTTGGGCTTACCTCTTTAGTTCTTGAAACTTGAAAGTTGAAACTTGAGATAGATGGTTGCCTTTGTTCTCTCCTCCAAGCTCCTCTTTGTTCACGCTTCCAAGCTCTCCTTTGCTCTCTCCTCCAAGCTCTCACAAATTTTCACTCTCCTTTGCTCTCTCCTCCTCTCCAAGCTCAAGCAAACATAGATGAAAGAATAAGGAGAACGGAGGGGGAAGAGCTCCTTTATTCTCCTCTTTTCTTTCCCCTAAACCCTAAGCTTAGGCAGGTCCCACCCCCACTCATAAAATATAAAAAAAAAATTGAAATTTTTTTGAAGTTCGTAAGTCATACGTGAGAGCATCTGAGTCACCTTTGGGAGCGCTCGGGAAGAGTGGTTGGGAGCATGAGGGCCTCTTTGGGAGCGCGCTACCAAGCTCCGGAGGAGAGTGGTTGGGAGCATGAGGGCCTCTTTGGGAGCATGCTCCCAAGCTCCAAGAGCACGCTCCGGAGCGTGGAGCTCCCAAAAGTCTAGGGAGAGTCCAAGAGCATCCCAAAGCGTGCTCCGGAATTTGGGAGCGCGCTACCTGGATGTTCCTGCTTGAAGCGTGCTCCTGGGCTTAGGAGCGAGGGGCGCTCCCTACAACATTGAGCTAAATACAAGATTAATCATTGTAGATGACTCATAATGATGAGAGATGCATTTATGATATATTTGATGCAATTTTGTATTTATTAGTCTTGAATGGACAACTATCAAGATCTAATATTGACTTTGATGTATCACTTATGATTTTGCATCCACTACAGCATATATATTGGTGTTTTTTTCCATATTTATGTGCCAATATGTTTATTTGATATTGCTCTTAGTTTATATTTTAAAAAAATTGAAGAAAATGAATTTATTTTGTTTGTTGATTTTCACTGATTTTTTTGTCGAATTTTCCAATGTCCTAGTGTTCAAACTTCAAACCCTTAACAATTTTTTGCAATGCCAATTTTTTCAACAACGGTTTAATGTTTACGACATGTGTGGGGTGGCAAGCACAAATGGGAGTCTCTTCGATCTCAAAGGAAAAAATGTTGTAGGGCTATCTTGGGGACTAAGCATTGCTAAAAACAATGAAGTAGGCGCCCTCACAACTTTTCAATGGATCATGGTGCTCTTGGACCACAGAATTCACGAAGGTATTGTAATAGGTGATTCAAACATCATCATAAGGTCGCTCTCACAAGGCAATCTTATTAATGAGGGTGGGAATAATATGTTAGGATATTTAGACACTTGGAAGTTAGTTAAGATCAACTTGGTCTGACGCGTCTTTATGTAAAATGTGTCTCTTTAGTGTGTTTCCTTAGTATGCATCAGTATGCATTTGTAGTTACATAATCCGACAATCACGATATGTTCTAGACATAAAGTGATCCGATGGTTCATATTCTCCTTGATACTAACAACTATATTGATCTGTGGCTTAAGATTGGTATTAATATATTGCCTCAAGTAACCGCATTTGTTGGGGCCATGGGTTGTTTCCCTCTTTGAAGGTTTTAGTCACATAATACATTGGTGTACTAATCTTTGATCTGTTTGTGTGAACGGTTGCTTAAAGTGTTCAACATGTGTAGAATACCCTACTTGTCGAACATGGTATCAAAGCTTGTATGAAGACATGTTCTCGTTGTTGATCAAGATCCTAAACCTTCGTCACTGCATCCATCAAAAGATTTATGGATTCCTCTATTTATGTGCATTTTTGTTCTAAGCAAGTTGTTCCATTGCATTTAGAGCATTGCTTTCAGTGGGAAACACTTTTCATTCACCCAAAAAAGTTTATGTTTGCCCAAGATACGGCCATTTTTATTAGATCCAAAGGTATAAAGTTTCATTATGGTTTTTAAATTTTTTATTCTGTGTTAATATTTTGGTTTTTTTGTTTATATTCCCAATTTGCTACCCTTTCCAATTTTCATGTGTTCTTTGTCGTGCACCTTGTGCAATCTCGACAAACTAGAAACAAAGCGGAAAGTGTTTGTTTTTATGTATGCTCTTTGCTTTGCGCTTTATGCAATCTTAGTATTATTTGAAAAAAGTGAGCTTATAGGCAAAGTTAGAGAAGGAAGGAAAACTTTTTTTACTCGGCAACCTCATTATGCATCCATCACCACGTGGGACAACCTCCACCTACCACGTGGCACTATGGTTACCTTTTATGCATTTCTTCAAAAGGGCATAACTTTGACATCCGAAATCAGTTTTCAATGCCCTCTTTTATAGACTGCCCATTTTTTCGAGAGCTTTCCATCTAGACAGATAGTTTCTGCTTTTGAAGCCATCTTACCTACATATTTTAATATGGCTATTTCAATTGATCTTTTGCTTACCAGTTCTAACTACTACTCATGAAAATCACGTATGGAGAATGTACTACAAAGTAAGGGACTTTACCATATTACCTTGGGAAAAGAAACTGCCCCCACTAATGCCTCAAAGAAAGCCAAATGGGATAATAAAAATGATGAAGCTTGTGGATTAATCGGAATGTCCATCTCTAGCGACTTATGATTTTACCTTCAAGAAGTTTTCCAGTGTGAGAGGGGCGCATTCCTCCAGGGGGATCCATCTGGGGTCCAGAAGCACCAGCAGAGGGGCCGGTCACTCACCAGGACTGAGAGCTAGAGCAGGGCGCACCATTTGGGACAGTTTCCAGGCCATTCCGAGAGGTTTAGCCACCAGGGTGAATTGTCCAGACTTTCAGCAGTTACCGTGCGAGCTGCCATAGTTCCAGCTCATCCATTGATCCCGCAGTGTTCATCTATTATCAAGTATTATCATTTAGTTGCTTATAGTATTCCGGCTAAGATCCTTTTGTCATTTGATCTAGCCGAGTGATTCATTTTTATTCAACCGCAATCGACATTTGTACTCCGTAGAGATATCATAATATAAACTTTGCAGTCTTTTGTCGCATTTGTTATTATATGATAATTTATATGATCTAAACCATTAATCCTACAAACACATTAGTAGTGTTTCCTAGACTGGCCAAGTCAGGAACATTACAGTGGTATCAAAGCTTTAGTCCTGCCAGCCTGTGACTAAAGACGATAAGTGCAACAGAAGACCCAGAGGATCGTGAGCACATAGGTGACAAATATGTCACTTACAATAGGCACAAGGAAAGAAGGTCTAGCCCTGACTTTCCTCCTTTCCCTCCAACTCAGAGGAAGAGGCGCATGGGGAAGCAGAGAGAAGGGCAGAGTGTGAGGCTGAGCGCGAGGCAAAGAGGATGCTAGGAGACAAATATGAGCGACCAGAGGGCAGTGGTAAGGCCCCCAGGGAGCCAAAGGCCGCCTTCATGCAGGTTATCAGCGATTTGGTAGCTAGTCAGTGGGCCATGACTCAATCCTTGGCACAGATGGCTGATAGATAGGCTATAGTGGGCACCTCGGGCCCACAAGCCTCACATGCAGCACAAGGGAACTCGGGGGCAGGCAGTAGACCCCAGTCTCCTACTCGCACATACACCCCTTCGAGTAGGATTCCCAGACCTTTGTTTCCCAGTTTTCAGAGGGCACCCCCAGTAGCAACACAATTGTCGATAGCACAGAGGTCGCCCACTCATGCAGAGGACATTGCAGAGTACAAGAGGGAGTATGTGGCATTGGGTCATGACTTCCATCAAGACATGACCCTAGTCGAGTATTGTGGACTCGGACTCAGGAACCGCCCCAAAGAGCCACAGAGAGGAGGACCGCAGCAGCAGCAAGGGCATAACATTGATTTCATCCGGAAAGTTGGTAAACTCATCATACCTTTTTTCGACGGATCGTCCAAATGCATTGCCAAAGCTAGGGTATAGAATCTAGACACATACTACAAGCTCAACCAGATGACCGAGACAGAGGCCATCAGTTTCACTATCTTACACTTGGAGGGTGAGGCACACGAGTGGTGGCATCATGGATTGGTGACATTGGGTCACAGTCGCATCACCTCATATAGGGAGTTCACAGAGAGACTCATGGACAAGTTTGACAAGAGGGATCCCGAGATCCACTTCAGGGATCTAGCCCAGTTAAGACAAACTGGCACAGCAGAGTCGTTCATCACGGAGTTTCAACGGGTAGCCGTGGCAGTGACAAATATATCAAAGCCCAAGCTAATCATGCTATTCACAGAGGGACTCACGGAACCTTTGAGAGGATGGGTGAAGGCATACAGGTCACACACCTTGCAGGATGCCATCCTACGCACTCGAGATTTGGCAGACTCAGTGCCAAAGACTAAACCCTTTTCCAAACCCTTCGTACCCCAGAAAGATCGAGACAAAAAGCCATTCCAAAGAGAATGGAAGGGCAAGGAGAAGCTGGATGATGAGACGAGGCGAGAGATTGAGGAAGAAGCTTTGCTTCAACTGCAGAGACCCTTGGGTCCCAGGCCACAGGTGCATGGGCAAGGGAGAGATTCATTATATTGAGGTGGCAGCAAACAATGTGAAAGTGAGGAGGAGTAGGACAGTGGATCCACTAGCTTAGAGGAGGAGTCAACACAGGCAGAGGAGCAGCCTCCCCGTAGACCACCGACACCAGCAGGAGCCCACCCTTTGGTAGTTCCACAGCCGCCTGAGCAGGCTAACAGACATAGCGACCCTTTCTGGTGTTCCTGGGTATGATACCCTCCGGATCAGAGGGACTATTCAGGGGCAACGGGCAATCGCCCTGATAGATGTTGGGGCCACCCACAACTTCATTGATGCTTCATTGGTATCGAGACGGGCACTTCAGACAGAGGAGTTTGAGGGATTTGATGTTGCTGTAGCAGATGGCCACACGGTGGAGTGTCTAAACAGAGTTTCGGACTTGGTGATAAAGTTAGGCCACTACACAATGAGAGACACATTTTATGTGGTTGATCTATCTGACACAGATATGGTGTTGGGAGTCCAGTGGATGATCACCTTGGGAAAAATCACCACCAATTACCAAACCTTGGAGATGGGGTTCAGAGACCGTGACGGGAAGAAGGTTGTTCTGAGAGGTATGTCGACGGGAGCACCCAGGACAATTTCATCCAAGAGGATGGAGAGGATATTCAGACATGGGGAGGTAGCATATGCCGCAGAGTGCTTCATCGCTACGCGAAAGGATTCTGAGGGTTGACAACAGTATCATACAGAGATCAGGAATTTGTTGGGGACGACATCAGTCAGTTTTTCGGTCGATCCCACCATGGAGACCACCTGACATGGGGTTTGAGCACACCATTGAGTTGGAGGAGGGGGCCAAACCTATGATCACACCCCCCTATCGTCATCCTAGGAGGTTCAAGGATGAGATAGAGAAAGAAATCAAGGAATTGCTAGCGATGGGACACATCAAACCGAGCAGCAGCCCATTTACCTCTTCAGTTGTCTTAGTTCTGAAGAACGATGACACCATGAGGATGCGCATTGATTACCGAGCCTTGAACAAGAAAACCATCAAGAACCGGTATCCTATCCCACACATTGACAAATTGATGGATGAACTGCATGGGGCAGTTTTCTTCTCAAAGATTGATCTACGCTCTGGGTATCATCGGATCGGCATCCGAGAGCAGGACATAGAGAAGACGACATTTCGATGTCACTTTGGACATTTCGAGTTCCTAGTTATGCCAATTGGGCTAACCAATGCACCCACTACATTCCAGTCTTGCATGAACCACATATTCAGGGATCAGTTGAGGAAATCAGACTTGGTTTTCTTCGACGACATCTTGGTCTACAGCAAGACATGGCAGGAGCACATGAGGCACTTGAATGAGGTATTGAGCATCATGGAGGTGCAGTCATTATTTGCCAAAGAGTCCAAGTGTGAGTTCGATATGACAGAGCTGCTTTACTTGGGCCACATCATGAGTGCACAGGGGGTACAGGTGCACCAAGAGAAGATCAGGGCCATTCTTGATTGGCCAACGCCCAGGAACGTGACAAAGTTGAGGAGTTTCTTCGGGTTGTGCAACTATTACAGGCGGTTCGTCTGGGGTTTTTCTCAGCTTGGAGCACCGCTGACGGATCTTACCAAGTAGGGGGCTTTCATCTGGACCGAGGAGTCACAGAAAGCCTTTGATCACATGAAGGAAGTCATGGGCACTTGTCCAGTGTTGGCATTACCATACTTCACCTTGCCATTTGTACTAGAGTGTGACGCATCCGACGAGGGTATCGGGGCAGTTTTGATGCAGGAAGGACACCCCATTGTATTCGAGAGCAGGAAGCTCAGTCAACCCAAGAGGTTGTACTCCATTTATGACAAGAAATGTTGGCAATCATGCATGCCTTGACCAAATTCAGACAATATTTGGTGGGCAGCAAATTCGTGGTCAAGACAGATCACAACAGCTTGAAGTATTTCCTTGAGCAAGAGGACCTCAGTGAGCGCCAGCAGAAATGGGTGACGAAGGTACAAGCATTCGACTTCGACATAGAGTATGTCAAGGGGAAGAAGAACATTGTGGTCGATGCACTATCGAGGAGACCTGTAGCATGTTCTTTGATGGAGATTTCAGCAGATTGGAAATCCCACTTGTTAGTGGAATATTCCAAGAACAAGTTCGTTTGTGAGGTTATGGATGGGCAGATACAGGATGACAGGGATAGGGTCATTGACGATGTCATATTCTACAAGGACAGAGTCTACTTGGTTCCAGATTCAAGGCTCAAGAAGAAAATGCTCACAGCAGTTCATGATTCACCACTAGCAAGCCATTAGGGGTTTTTCAAAACCCACAGACAAATCAGGGAGAGATTCTCATGGAAGGGCCTCAAATAGGACGTTATGAGACACATAAGTGAGTGTGTAACTTGCTAGCAGAACAAGTCAGAGCATGCTCTTCCAGCAGGGCTACTTCAGCCACTCCCCATTCTAGAGCAGAAATAGGGGAGTATATCGATGGACTTCATCACATGCCTACCCAAGGTCCAGGGTAAGGACTGTATCTATGTAGTGTTCGACAAATTGACCAAGTTTGCTCACTTCTATGCAATACCGGCAAAGTACAGCGCAGTTTAGGTAGTCGAGCTATTCTTCAAGGAGGTCTTCCGACTTCATGGGTTGCCGAGGAACATCGTCAGTGACAAGGCCAATCGGTTTATGGGGACATTCTGGAGAGAGTTGTTTCAGTTGGTGGGGACAAAGCTGACACCCAGCACCAGCTATCACCCTTAGACAGACGGGCAGACCGAGATTGTCAACAAGTGGGTTGAAGGATATTTGAGGAACTATGTAGGTGGACAGTAGAGAACATGGGTAAAGTGGCTACATTTAGGAGAGCATTGCTACAACACCACTTTCCACATGTCCATTGGTATGACACCCTTACGAGCATTGTACGGATATGATGCTCCCACTTTGGTAGACTTGGTTTTCAAGAAGAGCAGAGCTCCCAAGCCCAAGGATTGGATCATAGAGAGTCAGGAGCTTCTCAAGTTATTGAAAGAGAACCTGCAGACGGCACAGAACCGACAGAAGATGAGTGCGGACAGGCACATGATAGAGCGTAGCTTTGAGGTTGGGGATTTGGTTTTCTTGAGACTCCAACCTTACAAACAATCATCTCTGAAGAAGAGTGGGGTCGAGAAGCTCAAGCCCAGATTTTATGGCCCTTACAGGATCATGCGTCGAGTAGGAGAGGTTGCTTATGAGCTAGAGCTTCCAGAGGGGAGCAAGATTCATAACGTGTTCAATGTATCTTGCCTCAAAAAGGCAGTGGGACAATTCATTAGCACATCCGAAGAGCTTCCCCCATTGGATGAGGAGGGACAGTTGGAGTTGGTTCCGGAGGAGGTTTTGGGGTTCCGGGAGCGGAAACTGAGGAGCAGGGTCATCAGAGAGTGTTTGATCAGATGGAGAGGGCTTCCAGTACAAGACGCTACTTGGGAGAGCGAGCAGGTGTTGCAGCACCCTGGATTGGTATTGCTTGAGGACAAGCAATTTCGAGAAGGGAGGACTGTAATGTCCATTTCCAGATAGGAGCTCCAGAGAGGAGGCTTAATGGTCTAAACCACCCCGTTAGACTATAGCCAGGGCAAGAAAAGGGGTAAACAGGGTTACTAGTGTTGATGAATGTAGCTATAGGAGACATCCTCTAGCTTACAAACCTATGAGATGTGGAATATAGCAGCTATGTGAAGTCTTACTCTCAGCTTACAAACCTGAGAGAAAGCCCCTAAGAAGGGTTCGTGGTTTCAGCCTGGGACAAGGCTAGGAATGTAGAAATGGCCTCCTCCATGACATGAGAGAGAAGAACTCCAGATGATCATCTGGTGGAAAAGCGATCTGTTGAGTTAGGACGTGCTTGTGGTTGAGCACAAGGTGAACGTGGGAAATCCCATAAGAGTTGGGTGTTGAGATTTGGGTACCTTGGAAAGTGGTCCCCATGTGCTTATGAGTCTCTAAGCACAAAGGGGGAAGACTATTACCCTTGTACTTTACTTTATGATTCTAATTTCACTTT
>JZKD02S0247041.1:235294-255205 GCA_000966675.3 Picea glauca
AGGCCACATTAACCTCCTGAGGATAAAAAACACTCAACGAAAGGAACTCTCCTAATGAGGAAACCCTAAGGCAACTGACCTAACATGATCCATGTAGACTTATTACAATATTAACACACGCAGGGGTGCGGTAATCCCGCTTACAAAATTTGTGCTGGAGGCAAAAATGCCTAGTAGAACCAAACTGTCTTCGACATGTTAGCATCGATGATGCATATCTTCATGGCACATGGAGTTGACCACCGTTGCTAAATGGGCGGTCAACACTAAGAGTACAAGAGTGTACACCCTCCTAGATTTACCTTAGTTTGATTTGCATGCCCTAGGGAGTAAGAGGGTTTACACCCCTAGGGATGTTGTGGATCTAACTCATACTTTCAAGACTCCATTTACCCAAATTTTAAAGGCACTAATCTAAAGTTTGCATTGGAGAAATAAATTGCTTGAAATGGTAAACGTGATTTAGAGAAATATTGATGTTGTTCAAGTTGGAATCTTTTCTTGATCATTTGAGGTTTCTAAGGCCTCTAGGGCATCTTGGTTTGCTTAGTCTTCTTGGAGCTATAACTCAATAAAAGGCTACAGCCATTAGGGATGCAGCAAATTACTCTCTTCTTGATTGTAACTCATGTTTCAACCATCAAAAGTTGCTAATAAACTGCCCCTATAATTTACTAGCCTCAATGCACTTTTTGGGTGGTTTACTTGTTTGTTTTGTGGGTTGAAATTTTCTGTTGTAGCAATAGTTTGTTAAAGCCATAAGGCTGATAAAATATCTCTGCAATACTTGTTTATAACAGACTTAGTTTGTTGCCAAAATCTTATGCTTCCATACTTGAATTATACTAGTGATTGCTAGCTTATCTCTTGCATCATTTACCTGACTTTTAGCATCTTGTTTAGCAGCTTTAACAATCATTTACTTGCTCATATACATCTCTGTTGGCTGCTGCAAATAGGAACAGCAAGCTTAACTTGCTTGTCCACTTAACCTTATGCTTGTATACTCGTCTTTTCTTGTGTCTCGGGTAGGTACAATCATCTTCCACAGGTACTAAAGCACTTAGAAACCATAAACCATCTCCTAGACTCGTTATCAAGCCACTTCTCACTTAGTATCTTGACCTATAGGGCTTCGCTTCTATACTCTCACTTTCCACTTCATTTCCTCCTAGGGTCACTCAGGATTCCCCCTTTGTGTTGGATTCATCCTTCACTAAAGCGAGAGGAGGGTTTATCTAAGGTGACAGTGGGTAAACTCTCCCACCGTTATCTCCATCCCGTGGATTGGGTCAAGCTTTGCCCAACCTGCAGTTTGCGCAATAACAGTTCTCATGAGCACAAATACCTTGGACAAATGGTTTCCATTAAGCTGGGAATCCATTCTGTGCCATGTTCACTACCTCTGCATCTGCAACCTTCTCCCCGACAACTGCAAGTTGATCACAAATCTGCATGAGCTTCATAAGGTAACTAATGAATGAATTTGATCTAGTCATCTCTATGGATCTGAGTTTGTTTTGCAATATCATCTTTCTATTTATGTTCTCACTTTGGTAGAAGCTTACCAGGGCATCAAACGTTTTCTTTGCCATTTTCTTCTCAGATATATGAGAGATCAAATGATCCTTTATAGCAACCATAAACATCCACTTGGCCCTCACTTCCTTCTTCTTGTGAGCTACCAACTGTTGTGGATCTGTAGGCAAAGGCACAACATCCTTGACGATATCCCAGAGACCATTATCATCCAATAAGAGTGTTACCTTCAGTTTCCATGACAAAAATTTGAGGCATCGTCTAATCTGTCCTCGAATTTGAGGCCATCTCTGAGAGATCTAAAGCACAAACTCCCAGATCTGAAAATTAGTCTTTAAAAAACAAAAATGTTGAAACCCTCTAACTGTTGGTCATTTTCGACAGTTGATTTACCTCTGCAAATCCTTGAGAATCTCAATCAGAGAAATAGCTCCGATACCATGTAAGTTTTTCAAACCTAGGTGATTGTTGCCCTAAGTTCTCTTATTAAATAACTCAAAACAGATTTATTTAACAGCAGAAAATTAATTTTTTGAACATTGCATCAATCACACAACTGCTTAAAAGATGAACAGTGGAAAGAACACACACGGGGATTTGTCCTTCAAATCAGCTTTTCATTCCTTTGATCAAATCTTACAAAGTGACCTCTGCAACCTGCTGGAACCAGCCGATGTACAGTCATTAAAATCACTTCAAACAGCAGTCTATGACCTGTGAAAAGAGGGTCAGCCTTTGCTGGACAGCAAATCACTCTCCCTCTCAATCACTGAAGCACACTCCAGCAATACACTCTATGACCATCTGAAGGTGTATGTCCTGTGCATGAAGAAAAGACAGCTACAGTGGTGGTACGGACTGTACGACCTGTTGTACTTGCTGGTCTCTTTAGCATAACTGCTCTTCTTCTTTTCCAGATGCACTCTTCCACCCTCCATCTCTCTTGCTCTCTTCTCATGTGTATGAGATCTCTCCTATCTTGTCCTATTTATGCTTTGAGAGAGGATAACTAATCTCCTCAATCCTAGCTGCCACCTATCTCAATCATAAGATGTACAGCTAAAATTAAATCCTAAATTTATAATCTAAGTCACTATTTCATTTAGATTTCTAAGACTAGTTGATTTCAAAACATTAGAATTTCACTTTTATTTTTATTTTTCAAATGAAATTGCAAAATAGAATTAGTGATCACCTTTCCAAGGTGGTCACCAAAGAAATGTCTTGAACCACTTCCTGGACACCCACACTGAACCTATGCAAGAAGTTCCTACTCGAGCTACATTTCTCAACACGTGCAAAGGATGAAGAGGTTTAATAGCCATCGTCTGTCTTCACCTCATCATTCCTCTATTCGATCGACCACTAAGCTCATGGTGATTTACCAATCTGATTCTCTTTTTTGCGGAATGTGGCGTCCTAGACTATGTTTATGGTTGGTTTGTTCAGTATGGAAATTCATGATCGAGCATGGGAAATCTGGTGGTTCAGGGAGATTGGGGGGCATTTGCATCTCATTTTGGAGTGTAGCCTGGAGCATTGGGACAACATCATCGAGTTGAAGAAGGAGATGGGCTTCCTCTAGCCTATAGCCCCAAGAGCCAAGGAAGGTACTTTCCTCATCATGGCACGCACATTGTCACTGCTGATGTTGTCTTCTGGGGGAAATTCACAGGTTGAAAAAGAGATTCTACCAAAGTGAAAAGGAACTTGTGGATAAGTTCGATGCCCTAGGAATACCTCTGAGAACAACCAGGAAATGGGAAAATTGGAAACAGCATGCTGATTTGAAGAACACAACAACCCACTCGGTCAGGAATAAGCACACACTAGAAGATGGGGGGCATTTTCTCAGCCTCCGAGATTGGGAGAAGGAATCAGGCGCCTCCCTCATTATCCTACAAGGAAAGCAGTTGGAGTTCTCAGCCTCCTTGGATGCCCTCACCAACCTAGTGGAATGCATTCTGGCCCACATTCAACTTCCTCCAGACAATGACACCCAAACAGACTCAAGCAGCTCAACTGCCTCTGCAGATTCCTCTGACCATTTGGGAGCAGAAGCAAGCAGCCTGGCTACCCAGGTGGTTCCTTTTATGAAATCCCAGCATGGGCATTAATCTCTATTTGCTTTTACATATTTTGTCGAATATTACTGTTGTTAAATCAGTTTAATAGAGTCTACTGCACTCTGTTAAGCAGATTAGTAGGGTTAACTAGTCTAAGTTTTTTGGTTGATACACTCTCTCTGGTTGATACAAAATCTGTTATAATTTGTACAATGGTGACCAGGGTAGGCTGCAGAAATTTTTTATCATATAAACCAACTGTTACCATTAAAAAAAATGTTTGCAACATGTGATCGATGGCAAATAAATAAATCTAATTGTAGATAGTCTGTGATTGTAATAAATTGACATAGGTATGCAACGTGTCACCTAGAATAGGAAATGAACAGTCATAGGGGATACATATAATCATAGTTGTGAGTTATGTTCGGCTATACTTCTTTGAGGAATTCAAATCATTGCATTCGATGAAAATTTCTATTCTTTTGTTCTGCAACCCTGCCTTGTGATTTTTTACACAAATTTCATTCCTGTTAAAATGCAGTAGATTGAGAAGATGTTCAGTCCAGTTCAGCAAAGAAAAATGTCGGTTTGTGACACTCAATAGAGATTGAAGTTGCTGCCCTAAGAAAGACGTCCAGCTAAGAGTAACAGAAGTACAGCAATAAGACTGTGGGTCGTAGATCCCTAGCAAGACGTCACTGACAAGAAGCACCAAACAAGAAAAGAGATCGTTGCGTCTGAATACGTTTGTTTAAACTTTAGATGAGAGTTAGCACTAGCTCAGAGGAGGATTAATGTCAGTCTAGTAAAATAAACAGACCTCAAAACCCTCGATTTCCAGGTTTAAGACATCATGTTTTGAAGCCAACTGCCACAAAACCCTTAATGTCTCTGGGAAAAAAAAGGCAGAAGAAATCCATGTTTGAACACCTTGAAAACTGGAAAAGTAAGAATACGATAAAACTCCGTTTTCTTTAATTTATCAAAAGTGGAATGTAAGAAAGGCATTGTCCAGTTTCAAGCAAAGCCACTTTTCTAAAGTTAAATTGAATTCGAAGTGAGTTTGTGAAACTATTCTCTTGTGTTCTGTCTTGAGCATGTGCTCTGAAAACTGACAAGATTACAGTTCAAGTTGAAAAGCAGCGAGTAAATCGGAGTCCTAGAACAATGTGTGCTTTGGCTGAGAGTTTGACAATTCTGCAAATTGAAGTGGGACCATGATAATGCAAAGATGAGGTTCATAACTCCCCATGAATCAAAAAAGCTTTTACCTTACAAAAAGCACAAATATTAATGAAAAACAAACCCATCTACATGGAACTATTGTCCCATGCTACAAATTTCAATCCTAGTTCGATATGCATTGTGCTGTAAGTATAATAGTTCCGAATCACGCCTAGCATAATCAAAACCCTAACCTTAAGTAACATTAGTATCAAAGATCTCTCTCAAACAAACAAAAGACATCAACTCCTATAAGGATAAGGGTCGAGTTAACACTCGGAATTATAAGGTTTCAAGGAATTAATAGGTTTCAAATGTTGGAGTACTAAAAAAGCAAAAAGAAGAGGAATAACTTAATTGCATGTGAACTGTTTGTTGATATGGGGATCCTGATGGAGGGTTTAAGACATGCTATTCAGCATATGATGTAATTTTGTTTTTATTAATGAAATTACGAAAAAAAATCTCTGGATTAAAAAAAATACTTCCTGGCATATGAAGTGTATGTACAACTGTATATAAAGTTTCTTACTTGTGAACCATCCCAAAGTTGACCCCAGTAGACACTACCAAAGGCGCCTTCCCCAAGTTTATTATCATAATTGAAATTGTTTGTAGCTGAATGCAACTCTTTCAATGAGAAAACCCTCCAAGTGCTGCCTTTCTTTTCAACTGCCTTCCTGCAAAGTCCATGCAAGTGTTACAAAATAAACAAAAACTAGCAAAAGTTAGTTATTCCATAAATTGTAAGCTTTAAAAATCAAAATAACCTTGAAAAAATGCATAAATGCAACGTAGATATTATGTTAAAATAACTGCCCAGTCTAAGGGAAGTAATGTCATGGGATCACTCATAATAACATAACTTAAAAGGTGACATGATGAGATATGGGAGGAGTGATAATGGCAGGCGAGGCAGGGTAGGGTTTAGGACTTTCGACTCTCGAGTGTCGATCTGGATAGGTATTCAGTCTGGTAACGGGTTCAGCAGCGACAGCGTACTGTAGAGGGGCAGAATACACAGCAATGATAGGACTGCAGGCACAGACGAAAACTGAGGCAGTGCAGGAGGTGGAGAGAGAAAAATCATTCAAAGAAGTGGTGTCAAGGATGCGTGGACAGACTTCAGTGGAGATCAAAATGGGGGGCGTAGGTAAGGTTCAGAGGGGAGGCAGCAGCTTGGTCAATCCGGACAATGATTCAAAGAAATCTGGCCACAAGTTAAGAAATGGGTGCTTGGCAAAGACGGAAACGAACCCTAGATATCAGGTAACGTCAAACCAAATAAGGGGCTACATCCAATACATGAAGGATCATGCAGTGGTCGGCAAGTTTATGGGTATATGGCTGTCGGAAAAAGCATTGATGTTGGGTGCATAAAAGATGGAAAGTCAAGGGGGAAATGAATCTGAAGCTGGGATCGAAAGGAATTTTTACAGTGATATTCTCCTACACAAAGGACAGGGACCGGATCTTTGAAGGGGGTCCCTACTTTTTCAATTCGATGGGTCTCCACCTTTGGTTCTGGACAAAAAGATTTGCCTCGGAAAAGGAGGATTTCATAGCCGCCCTAGTGTAGATCCATATGTACTCAAATAGCTTCCAGGTGCTAGCCGAAGAAGTAGAGGAAGATATGAATAAGGAAGGGGCAATGATGGAGCAAAAAGCAGATACATCCCAGAATCCTCCCGAAACTGAGAGCCAGAAGAGAAGAAAGAAAGAGATAGAGACAGTAATTTCAAGGAGGGAGGGGCCAGAGATTGACATGCAAGAGAACAATGGCAATGAGGATTCCCAAGAAGACTCGAAAGGGGAAATGGGAAATCTGGATATGGAACATGATGAGAAGGAAATAGACATGAAGACATCAATAGTTGAACATGGAGAGCAGAAAATCAATAATATGTTAGAAGGCCAACCTCGAAGATTGCAGAGAGATCTTGTGAAAAAGAAAAACAAGATGGGAAATCTGGGGCAAGCTGCGACAACATCAGGGAATTTGGGAATTAGAACTAGCTCCCTCAAACCCCAGAAGAAATTGGGAGGCGACGAGAATAAACAAGGTCGTGAGTCACACAAACAAAAGTTGGAAGAGACAGGCACCCTTCTGGTGGATTTGGGCCAGTCTATAGGCCCCCCGGAGAAGTACTTCCATCCCAACCCAAGGTTTGAAATGAAGATTATCTCCTGGAATGTGCGAGGTCTAAACGCACCATCTAAACATAGAATGCTTAGAAAGCGAATAACTCAGGAAAGACCTAGCAGCTTGGTGCTCCAAGAGACAAAGTGCGAAAAAAACACTATGACCCGAGTAGCCCAAAAGATTTGGGGAAGGTGTGAAATCGAGGTGGTGTAAGCAGAAGATGGATCAGGGGGTTTGGCCATTTTATGGGATCCCGAAATTTTGACTATGGTCATCCATTCGAGCTTAGCGTGACTCCTCACAAGTCGGTATCAAATGATAGGCTCCTATGAGCAGGGGTATATTACTAATGTGTATGGCCCTCTGACTCCATCAATGAAAAAGGAGTTTCTCGAGTCCATTAACTTGTTGGGTTTGGTGCTAAAAAATCAGTAATGGATTATTAGGGGTGATTTTAATATGATCACCTTCATGCATGAGAAAAAAGGAAGGGGTGAGACGGATGGACGCAGATAATGAAGCCTTCCAAACTCTGATTGGAAGGCTACGACCAATAGACATTCCCTCCAGTAGCGATTTGTATACGTGGAATAATAGGAGGGGATGAGATCACCAGGTAGCAGTCCACCTGGACAGGTTCTTGGTCTCTGAAACCATGTATCATCTCCAACAGGCCATAGTCGTTGACATTCTTTCGTTTAATGGCTGAGACCATTGGCCTATAGTACTTTCGTAGGAACGTAGACCACGGCCCAAACCGTTCTGATTTGAGAGATTTTAGATAGGGCACCCAGAATTTCTTTCAAATATGGTAATATGGTGGAATGAAAGACCGGAAATATACAGGACCATGATGTATCAGGTGCAACAAAAACTGAAGCATGTTAAAGCCCGAACAAGGAAGTGGAATAAGAAAGTTTTCGAGAATATCTTCGAAGAGAAGCAGCATCTTGAACAAGAAATGGAGGTACTCCAAAGAGAAATTATTGAAAAAGGAAGAACGGAGGAAATGGGCAGAAAGGAGAGGAAATTTAAGAAGGAAATTGACAGCAGGGACAAACAGGAGGAGATCCATTGGAAACAGAAGTCTAGGATTTGTTGGCTGAGGGAAGGGGATAGGAATACGAAATTCTTCCACAACTTGTTGCTTCAAAGAAGGAACTCAAACAAAATTGTTAAGCTGAAATCGAAGGCTGGGGAGAATCTAGAGAAACAAGAAAACATTGAGAGGAAACTGGTCATGCACTTCAGACAACTCCTTAAGAAACCAAAAGTAGATAGGGAGGTAGCCATCCAGGCTGTTACCGGCGCAATCCTGAAGCTAGTGACACATGAGCAAAATCACAGCCTTATGCGCCCAATAACCTTCAAAGAGGTAGCACTGACCGTGAAAGAATTGGCTTCTGGGAAATCCCCAGGTCCGGATGGCTTCACAACAGACTTCTTTTGTGATGTCCCGTTCCCAAGAGTAGGCCAACAAGGAGTGACTTAGCAGTCTATATGTTCCCGTAGACTATAGTCAGGCACAAACAGGGAACAAAAGGAGAAATAAGGGGTGAATTAGTGGCTAAACGATGAATTAAGCCAAATCATAGGAAAAGTCACTTAAGCTAAAGTCAACAGAGAAATAGAATGAAAAGGTGTTGAGGGGGAAACTTAATTAATCAATTACTCACTTTAGGAGGAAAAGCGCCTAGTTTAAGTGATGTCAACGGAGAATTAGATCAGGAAGAGTATAAAGGGAGGAATTCGACCTAATTCCTCATTATGTTATGATTTGATGTTGAGAGAGTTTCTAGAGGAGGAGGAGAATCGACCTTTTGTTGTTTTGTGGATTTCTGGAGGAAACCACCACCATCGATCGGTTTCGATGTTGAGAGACACACCCTAGCCTATCGGAGATACCATCCAGGTATTTCACCGTGCTATTCAGGAGTATCCAGTTTGCAGTGTATGCATAGCTCAACCAGTGAGGGTGCAAGGGTTAGAGAGGGTTTTGTGTAGCTACACGAGGCCAGAGATTATCTTGCAGATTCCTCTCGACCTAGTTGAGGACTAGCCAGGGCGCATCTTTTGAGCCACCAGTCATCAGATTCTGACGGTGGAATCTCTAAGAGCGCAGCAGATAGCCAGATAGTGCACAGCACTTGAGGAGGGGCATTTGGGGTTCCAGAGGGAGTTATGGATCAGGTTCGAGGAAACCCTTCCGACCTAGTACAACATTGGCCAGGGCGCACATTTCGAGTTATATAGCAGCAGATTTCGTCGATGGAATCATTAGGGCACACTCATTGAGCCCAGGACGTGTGCAACCCCCCAGGGGATGACATCCAGAGCTTCTGGCACCCGATCTTTAGTCCGTCAGTCATCAGTGGCAGCCTAGAGGCCAGGGCGCTCAGTTTGGGACAGTTTCCAGGCGATTTTGTTGAGTATAGCCACCAGGGCGAGTTTTCCAAAGTTGCAGCAGTTGCCGTGAGTTTCGGGAACTACATCTTTTCGTCGATCTATCCATGCATGCGCAGATCTACCTTCATCATCTGGTCACAAGTATTTTATATTAGTTGCTTGTATTCCAATGACGATCCACAAGATCTCGCTGATGATTTCATCTGCTTTCAGCATATTATTGTATTTCCTGCTATTTTCCCTCATAATACATATGAATGAGATGGTGTTTGTTCCTTATTCTTTATGCATCATATATTTTGTCTAAACATTAATTGAATAAAACACCATGCGAAAATCACCAAGCATGTTAAAACATTAACTCAAACGCATCTAGAAACCCCCAGAGTATAAGATCAGACAGTGGATTTGACAATTTAGCAGTGTTTCCTAGACTAGCCGAGTTAGGAACATTACATCTTTCAAGTATGTTGGGAGGTCGTCGAGCATAATATTTGGGAGGCAATGGAGGACTCTCGGGCATCGGGTTTGAATTTGCAGGCATTTAATGCAACCTTCATTATGTTGATCCCTAATGATCGAGAAGTGAACACTGCAAATAAGTTTCGACTTATTTCCTTATGTAATGTCTTTTATAAAATTGACGCCAAAATCATAGCTAATAGACTAAAACCCCTTATGAATAGAATCATCTCTCTTGAACAAAGAGGGTTTGTAGAGGGGAGATAGATCTTAGATGGTATTATTGTTGCCCACGAAACATATCACCCCTTGAGACAAAGTAAGCAGCCTGGCATGCTAATTAAACTTGATATGTCAAAGGCATATGATCACCTGAACTGGACCTTCCTTCAACGGATGTTGGCAACCTTTGGGTTCTGTAATGAATGGATAAATTGGATTAGAAATATGGTGTATTTGGCTTTCTTTGCTATCCTTGTCAATGGCTCCCCATCTAGGACTTTCAACCTGTAGAGAGGAATCAGGCAAGTGGATCCTCTTTCCCCTTTCCTGTATATTTTGTTGGCCTAAGGGCTAGGGAGAGTGGTAAAGAGGGCAATAGAGGATGGTTCTCTTAAGGGTATATCCTTGGATCCCCAGTTAAACCCTCTCTCTCACTTGCAAATCATCGATGATACTCTCTTAATGGGGAAGCCCACAATTAGAGGAGCCCTAGCTTTCAAAAAAGCTCTTAATTTGTTTATGACACCTTCGAGAGCCCTAATTAATCAATCTAAATCTTAGATTTTCTTTTTGAACACCCCATTGTCGATCCAATGAAATATAGCCAGGCTTTTGGGCTTTTAGAGGGCGGCCCTCCCCCCCAAATATTTAGGAGCACCCTTGATGGAGAGAGCCCTTCGAAATGTCTCTTGGGAGGAGCTCTTAGCAAAAATGGAATTGAAGTTGATGAGCTGGACCCATAGATTCCTTACCCTTCTAGGAAGGATTTTATCCATTAAGTCAGTACTTCTATCTATGCCATTATACCTCTTTTTTGTTCTGCCAGCCCCGACTAATATAATTAAGAAGATCAGGAATCTGCAGAGAGAGTTTTTGTGGGGGCGGCCAAGGAAAAAAAATGGGCACTGGTAGAGCATGGGACAAGGTTTGTTATCCTAAGGATAATGGGGGATTGGGAATTAAGAAACCTGCCATCATGGGGCAGGCCTGGATAGCAAAAATTAGGTGGAGATGGATAAAAGGCCAACCAGATTTGTGGTCTACTATCAGGAAAGCAAAATATGCCAAAGACATTCCATGGGATGAATTGATTAGAATGGAGGGGCACCACCTAGGGTCTTTCATATGGAACAATGCTTGATCAATTGGGAAGTGATTCAACAACACTCCTGGGAAATATAAGACGAACAGTAAACCCTGTTTTGGGATGATGCATGGGAATAGGACTGACCATCGGAGAGGATGTTAAATTCTTGTAGGTGAAGAATTCCTTGGTTCAAGCAGGGTGGGTACAGGTTTCTCGGTATTGGCAAGCCTAACAAGATAGTGCCAGAACCATTGGAAGGATATGAAAAAGTGTGATGATTGGTCGGTGGTATGGAACCTAGAGGTGAAGAAAGATTGAGAGGTGGAGATGCAGATGAGGCAGATTAAATTTAGGGAGGGACCGAGCATTATGAGATGGGGGAAAAGAGGAGACGGTAATTTTCGAGTGAGTGAGGCCTATAAGGTGATCTCGGAGGGGAACAATGGAGAAAACTTGGATATCTAGGCAAAGGTCTGGAACTCTGTGATCTGGCCCAAAATCTCAACCTTTCTATGGTTAGCGGTTAGTAAGTGAGTGCTCATTTGGGACCGACTAAGAAAGGCTACAAAGGACCTTCGATATGTCTCATGTACAAAGCTAATGTGAAAACGACAAATCACATGTTTAATAATTGCAGTGAAGCTTTAATATTCTGGGATAAGGGAGTTGCTCTATTTAAACATTGAACAAAGTAAAAGGGGAGAACCATGGCAACCAAATTCTTAACAGGGCATGGAATCTCTTTCTTGGTTTTATTTTCTAGAATACCAAGAAAGAAAAGAATAGAAGGATTTTCAAGCAGCAACAGCAGACCACAGAGATGAATTGGGAGCAAATTCAGTCCAACATCTGGGATCTATAAGCTGGATGAGGGATGACTAGGAAATTTCGGGATCAAAGATGATAATTTTTAAAAATTGGCAGTTGGAGCTCTGTCGGGGACATCGACCTCTTTACATCAAACTTCGTGCTCCAATATCATTGGAGGAGTGGACTCCTCCGGAATATCACTTCAAGTTAAATTTCAACGGGGCATCAAAAGGCAACCCAGGCACCGTTGGGGCGAGCGGAGTTCTTCGAAATTCGACAGGGGAGATCGAATTAATCTATGTTGTAAATTTGGGCCACCACTCCAACAATGGGGAGGAGCTAGTTGGTCTTCTAATAGGTTTGCGAATAGCTCATCAAAGAGGTTATAAGGCTCTAGTAGTCGAAGGGGTTTCACAGATGTTGATTAATTCTCTGAAAAGGATGGGGAATAGAGTTAAGCCCGATAAAATTTCGAATAATTGGAGGTTGTCCTATGGATTACATCAAGTGGTAGATATGATCGAAATGAGGAAAAGGGCAGACATGTCCGCAGGAAAGCTAGCACTCTTGCTGACTGCTTGGCTAATGCAGGGGTGGCACAAACCAATCCAGAGGAAATCTAGCAGTGGTTTAGGATAATCCCTCCTCTTCTTAGGAATGAATGTGATTGGATAAATAAGATGGACAATCATCACACGGATGGGGTGAAGAAAGGTGGGCAGGCAAAAGCATATGTGTCACACTTATCTGCCACCTCACCATGTAGTAATTGCCAAAGGAGGGGCACTCTGAGCCGGTCTTTTCCGTAGACGATGGGTGATGGAAACCCAAGGGAGAATGGGTATTGTTACCCCCCCGTGCCTAGGGGTAACTGGAGGAGATCATGTCTCATGGCTTGCAATGAATACAATGATCTTGACCATGATGATGATCAACATGTCCACAGATAGCAGCCCCCCTCATATTGCCTCTTATGCTTTAAATCAGCCAAGCTCATCACATCCAATCAACTTAGTGTATGGGAGATGGTTAGCCAGAGTCATCATGAGGTATGCTAGTCCTTCTCTCATGCGAAGTGTTGTGCTTAATATATTAGGCATGTGGATGAGGATCATTGATTGAAGTTGGATAATAGATCACTAGCTCAAGAAGTTATGTTTGTTTCCTTGTTTCACCTTGGTGGTCAGCATCTATGCCCTAGTCCCATGTTGTCACCACCCAAGGAAGAGGGGTACTACTAGGGAGCCCTCACAAGGGTAAATTCATTAATATGCATAAAGATGAAGTTCATGTACATACCCTAGCCTTATCACAAGGCTAGTACAATCCACTAGCTCTCCAAAACTCTAGCAAGGGAGAACCAAGAAAACCCTAGCTCAACCAAGGAGATCCAACAAGCATGTCCTCCAAGGCAAGATGTCTCCTCCTTTCCTTCCCTTCACCATGTGCAACCTAGGGTTTCATTTCAAAACCCTAATCTCTAAATCTTCAAGGGATGAAACCTCAACCCTAGTCTTCAAGATACTCCAAGAAGCTCCCAAGCAACTCCGAGAGAGAGAGAGAGAGAGAGTACAAAAGAAGATACAAGAGAGGGAAGGAGAAGTGATGCACTCCGCTTGATCACATTTCTACACTAGAATGAAACAAGAACGATGAGTGAGTGAAGGACTCTCTCTTTCCTCTATATATATGAGAAGTAAGGGAGGCCAACACTACATACGTGGGACAATGCCCTTACAAGCAACATACAATAATCACATGTAGGCTCACACATGTGAAGTGTTACTCTCCAAAGGTACCCATGTCAAGCTCCAAGCTATAAGTAATATGATACATCCCTTAGTGGTCTCGTGTCCATATTTTGCATGTTGGACACGTGTCCTAAAACATGACACATGCCAAATGCATGGTAGATATGTGCCCTAGACATGTCACAACATATTGGACACCAGGGCGCGAAAAGATGTGTTTCTTGATGATATGGGTTTGGAAAACAGCGTTGAGTTAGCATTAGCCAACTTGGATCTTAATGAGCTGATGCTATAATTGGTCACCTTTGATGATGGTGATCCTCTTAATGTGTCATCCTCCACACCAATAGATGCAGATCTTGGATTGGATATATAGGAGGAGGAGGATGGAGGAGAGAGTAGTGGCAATGGTAGTGATTTTGATGATTTTGACATGGAGGAGGACTACTGATAGTGATAGGCTATGAGATTCTTCCATCTACGATTCTCATATCTACCCTATTTTGTATTTGCCATTGGCATTCCCACCTCTAGTATTGGTGACTCGATATCTATGTAATACATTTTGATTTGATGACATCAAATGACTTAATGAGAAAACTACATTTTATGGTTCTAACCTCTAAACTTCTATTTTATGACATATGTATTGAATATTTTGATTTCTTGTGTTGATCATTGTTATAGTAACTAGTTGTATCAATATTTTATAAATGTTCTAAATTATAAAAAAATGGATCTTTATGTCTATATATATATCTATATATATATATATATATATATAACATTTCCCTTGTGTCCTGTTTTTGGGGTCGACGTGTCCTGTGTCGGATAATCGTATCCACATATCCTTTGTGTCATGTGCCCCTATGTCACATGACTTAGGCTCTAAGGTGATATCGTCCACAAGCAAGGCTCCAAATGAAAGGGCGTTCCACGAGGTGTGTCCAACGCTCCTCCTACAAGCTTCCAAAGGTTCCATCAATCCTCCTCTACCCTATTCCAACCCAAGCATCCCCTGGCCAACTCCAAGCCTCCATACAAGAATCCAATCTACCCTATGTTGCCTAGGGCCAATGCCCTCCTCCAGGATGTAAAACTCTCATCCTAAGTAGGGTGTTGTCCAAGCAAGCGACCATTTCCATGTGGCTATCATGTAGAGCATCATCTTAAGCTATTAGGAGATCTCCAACACCCTAGGGAAGAATGCCAAGCAAGCACCCAACTGAGGTCAAGCAACCACTGAGTAAGCCATCTCTAATGTGCAAGTCCATCACAGGCCATCTCCCATGTGAAAATCCATCATGAACTATATAGGGGTTGATCATACATTATGTAGCCCAAATATCATGAAGCACCCCCAAACATGGTGTAAACACTTTCAGAGTAACCTTGAAAGCTAACATCAAAGGTGGTTGTAGGTGATTGATCAATGTACGACCTTGAGGGTGATTGAATGGCTTGAGTATTGGTGAAATATTGTTGGAATAGACCTAGCAATCATTGTAGGTGGTGGCACTCGTGTGTTGGATTGAGGGCATGAGGTGTTAAATTTGTAGCTTTGGAAGGTGTCTCTGCATAGGCCTTGTGTCCAAGTATGCAGAAGACCAATTAATTAATACCTATATCAACATTTTTATTTTGTCTTAAGTTTGACTTAGGAAAAGCATAATAATTACTCATTTAATTATTATTGGCTTTATAACTCAAATTTCCCAATTTTCTAACTTAGGAATTTAATATTTCTTTAGTGAAATTTCTTGATTCTTCTAGAAAGTTCTCAAAGGGGGATATAGAGTGAAGATGGAAATATAAAGTGTTGAGGTGAGGGGTTGAGGACACACATTGAACAAAAAAGAAGAGGGTCGATTTGGCTAAGGAAAAGGGCAAACTTGACAGTTGGGAGAGAGGTCGAATTTGGCTAGGTCGTACAGCGAAGAGAGGGTCGTACAGTAGGTCGTACTAGCAGCAATGGAGTGATTGAGTTGCAGGTCATACATCAACAAACAGGAGAGGTCGAGTTGGGTCGTACAACAGCAGCAGAGAGAGGGTCGTACAACATGTCGTACCAGCAGCAAGGGAGAGGCTGAGTTGTAGACCATACAGCAGCAGCCAGGAGAGGCTGAGCTAGGCCTTACAACAGTAGCAGAGGAGAGGCCGAGTTTGATGGTTCATACGAGCCGAATTATGGCTCGTACAAGGGCGGGTTTACTAGGTCGTACATGGTCATACTTGTTGGGCCGTACAACACTGTTTTGGATGGGTCGTATTGAGAAGAAGCAGCAGATTTGTAGGTTGTAAGATTTCTCTGTAAATTTGTTGCTGTAATAATTCCTCTAAAACCAATAAAAATCTCCTCTCTTGGTTTTCCCCACACTAGGGTTTCCAGGGTAAAAATTGTGTAAAGTGTTTATGTGTTTGGTTTCATTTTTTGCAGTGCATTTGTGTTAAGAACTCAGCTATATTTTTTATGCATAGTTTTTAGATTTCTAAATCAACATTGAAGTAAATCTGAGTTGTTCCAAGTCTCAACAACAATGTCAGCCCCGAGCCAGGGCTATGAATCCACGAGGATGGTTCCAGAGTGTCACCTAGCTTCCCAAGCTAGTCAACACTCAAGCTATCACAAGCTTCTCAGCACACAAAACAATCCAAAGTACACCATCTCTATTCTACCTAGCCTACACAACCCAAGAGAATGGACCCCCTTCTCTATCGCGCAGTCCCTCAGGCTGTCCACCTCCTTCCAGAGCTCTAGTGCATCTAGTCAAGAATCTCCATGCTGAGACTCTCAGGATTCGTAGCTATGGGAAAAACTTAACGCATGCCAATGCATCTCAGACATGCATACATTAATTCATGGTTGGAATACACATCAGTCATTACTGCCAACCAAACCATGGCTCCTCTCCACAATTCGTTTTTCTCTCCCCAACCAAGATCAAAAGAATGAAGAATGAAGAGCGGGTGAAAGAGTGAATGGATGCGTGAACATAATGAAATGTGTGAACAATGAACAATGAGTGAGTGAGTGAATGAGTGAAGAAGAATCCCCCAAACAACCCACAAGATGGGTTTATATCTTGCAAACCAAGAACCACATGGCCTTCCCCAAGAAGCTCATGTAACCAATCCTCTCCATTAAAACAATTATGAGTAAATAAAATATAAAATAAATACTTAGCCCCTCAAGCCCTCTCTCTTGTGGATCATAGCCCCCTATAACTCTTGTCCTTGTCTGTCTAACATCCAGTGATGTATTTATTATTATTATTATTTTTAACTAAAACGGTTATGTATTTTAATGAATGGAAAATCCAGCTGGCCGGAGCCTTACATCCTTCACAAGAGCCTTCTACCTTCTACAATCTTTAACAAGCTGCTGTCCTTTTCAAGGAATACATATTTTTACTGGGTCTCCACCGTTTACACTGAGTTCTCCTTGGGCCAAGAGGCAACCTTCGTTGGCTAGTTTGTCTACTTCTTTGTTTGAGTCTCTGAGTATATGGTAGCAGTTGAAGGAGGTGAAGTCTTTGAGAATGTGTCTTAACCTTTGCAGATTCTTGTTTAGGCCGGCATCTTTAAACTGTCCTCTTGAATGAATCATTTTGATCAAGATCTCGGAGTCTCCAAACGCTTGTAGCTCCCGGTGTCCTCTTTCCTTGGCTATCTGGCAGACTTTTATCAAACTCAGGATTTCTGCTTGGTTGTTGGTTCGTTGTCCGAGACCCCAGCAAAAGGTTTCTAGTATTTTCCCTTCGCTGGAGTAAATGATTCCTCCAGCTCCCGCTGTCCCAGGGTTTCCTTTGGAGGCGCCATCGAAGAAGACTGAAGTTGTGCCTTGTTTCTGCCACCAACTCTGGAATATGTCATGATTGTCTCTTAGCCTCCATTCTGTTTCAAGATGGGGTTTTTCAGTGCTATGGATCCGAAGGTTCAACACGGAGGCGTCGAGCCACTCCTTTTCTTCCTGCTGCAGCGAGGTGTCGGTTTTGTGGTTTTGGGAGCTCAAAGTTTCTAGGAGGAGACCTTTTGCTTTCGCTGCTACCATGTTGGGGGTCCACTTTGTGTTGTTGAAAATTTTCTCATTCCTTGCTAGCCATAGCTTCCAACACACGTACTTGGGGATGGAGATCCAGATTCTGGCCCATAATGTTTTCAAGGAGAGCGAAGGGTAACTATCCTTCCAAGTTGTAAATAGATCCACTACTGAGATGTTGGTGGGGGCAGCGACCTTGAGGCCATGGAGGATAAGCTGCCAGACTTTGTTTGCGAAATAGCAGCCTACAAATAAGTGATCCAAGGTTTCCATGGTTTCTCTGCATAAAGAGCATCTGTGTGGACCGGCAATATTTCTTTTCAATAAATTTTCACCAGTCAAAATCTTTCTGTGCATTAGTGTCCAGAAGAAGAAATTTACCTTCGGGATCGCCATTGAGTCCCATACCTCCAACCAAAACCTTGCCGAGAGTGGTCTATTTTTCTGTTGTTGTAGCAGAGTGTAGCCTTTAGCTGCTGAATATGTTCCTGTGGGTCCCCAACCCCAGGTGTCTTTTTCTGTCATATGCACAGGAGCTGCCTCTCGAAGCTCTGCTTTGAGCATTTCAAGTTGTTGGAGGAGACGATCTGGAACATTGTCGAATTACCACTCTGTCCAAGAGCCGTCTTCATCCCACTTTGATATATCATAGATTCTCTGCATACCTCTGCGCTCAAGAAAATCGCGAATTTCCATCAAGCCAGCGTTTAATGCAAGAGGCGGATTCCCCATTATCCTATCTGTCCAGAGATTGGTTCGTTTGCCATTGCCAGGGACACGGTACAGATTTTGATTGAAAAATTGCGCCCCTTTGATGCACAATTGCCATACAATCGTGGTCTTCCTACTCATGGCATTTTGAAGGTTTCTGATTTTGGCATTTGGAATGTATCTGTGTATTAACGTTTTGCTGACAGGATGAGTGGGGTCACTATGCATCTTCCACAAGATTTTGCAGCCAAGAGCTGTGTTTGCAAGAGCTGGATCACGAATCTGCAACCCACCTTCTCTCAGAGGCCGCTTGGCTGTCTCCCAACTGACCAAGTGAAACTTTCTTTGATTCCCTTTCCCACCATGCCACAGGAAATCTCTCAGTAGTTTATTGATCTGCCCAGCTATTGAATTGGGTGCCAGGAGATAGGACGCTTGATAGATCGGCAGTGAGGAGATGACTGCTTTTAATATAATATATGAGGCATTTTATAAACAAAACGTGTATATCTTAAAAGCAATAATACCATGTATGAGAAACTTTTTAAATAAAATTATATTTTAAAGCAATAACGTTAATATCAGACATTTTTCAAAATAACGGTATATCTTTGGAGCATCTAAATAAAATTATAAATAAAACAATAATGTTACAATATTTATATATCTGATAATTTTAGAAAAACTGTATATCTGGAAAGAAACAATATTGACTTGCCATGCAGAAGTGTTATGGTCAAGGAGATCTCTAATTCAAATCCACTTGGAAGGATTTTCCAAGGGAAGGGAATTTTTCAGAGATATATATACTAGAAAATAAAACTATATATTTTTTAATCAATAATATAATATATGAGACATTTCCAGTCAAAATGTGTATATTCTTAGAGCAAAAATGCCATATATAGGCATTTTATTAAATGAAAGTATAGCTTTACTAAAGCAATAATGTAATATACGAGACAATTTTCAAAAAAACTGTTTATCTTTGAAGCAATAATATAATCCAGGTATTTTAAAGCAGTAATATAATCAAGGCATTTTAGAACAAAATGTGTATATCTTTAAAGCAATAATGCTATATTCGAGACAATTTTCAAAAAATTGCATATATGCGAAGCAACCGTATAATTTATGCGGCATTTTTAAACAAGATTTGTATATCTTTAAAACAATAATGCCATATATGAGGTATTTTTCTAAATAAAACTATATGGTTAAAGCAATAATGTAATATACGAGAAGTTCTTTGAAGAAAGATCGTATATCTTTGAAGGAATAATATAATATATGAGAAATTTTTCAAAAAGAGTTATATCTTTAACACAATAATGCAATATGTGAGCCATTTTTCTAAATAAAATTATATCTTTTAAGCAATAATATAATATCCCGGGCATTTTTCAAAAAAATAAAAATAAAAAAAAAAATATATATATATATATATA
>JZKD02S0247041.1:272859-298313 GCA_000966675.3 Picea glauca
TTTGGTGGCATGTTGGCCAAGTATCACTTTAAACCTTGATTTTGAGGTGGTTTTGCTAGACAATCTTTCTTTTATTGTATCTCCAAAATTTCGACCCTTCTGGGTATGAAATTTTATTTTTTGTAGTTTTCTGATATTTCTTCTCTGCAATGCCACATGTCTGATCAAAATTGGATGTGCCAAGTAGAATTTATGGTAACTTCCCCACAACTTGCTGATTTTTGGCCTTTCCAGGAGATATCACTTGTATAGCATGCCCCACACAAAATAATTGGTATAAAATTATGAAACTTGTACCAGAAATACTACAGACTGTCCGCTATCCAATGCAACTGGTCTCACTCAAATTGGATACTCTCGGAAGAATTTTTGATTGTTTTACCCAGAACACTTGCTTGAGACTAGTCAATAGGACTAGTCAAATACCCTATCTTCCACAGGGTGTATATACAAATGTAAGATGACCCAGAAGCTGAAATTTTTATTACAAATAACTTAATAATTCATGTGAATATTATTTAGATTTTAGGGTCTAAAACGTTACAGAAAATTTTTATAGCGCAAATGTTGCGATGACTTAATTTAGGATGATTCCATAACCCTATCTTACACAGGTTGTATCTCCTAAAGTATAAGGCCTCAGGAGCTGAAATTTTAACCCAACATACCTTGAACTGTCTACTAAATATCCTCCAAAGGGATCATTCTGAAATGTCGTAGAAAAAATTTTATAGCAAAAATTCCAAGGTGTCTCAGATGTAGTAGCGAAGCCCCAAGACCTTGAACTATGATACCATATGTTAAGAACCAAATATAAATATAGCATAGAAAAACCTCAGAATAAGTACTCAACGCCTTGAAAAAGAGAGAATTTTAGGTAATAAGCCTCTTCGAGGGGGAAACCTCTTTATACCCCACATAAATTTCCAAATACAAGATGATTCCAAATGAAAATGTCTCCTTGGTATATATAGGAGACTAGGAGGCACAATTACAACTAATGGACTAAAGCCGACATAAATAAAATAACACTACTAATGTAATATGCCTCAATTAAGGGGTAATGAGCCACTATTTAGGGCTTAACATGAACCTATCCCCCCTTAATGACAACTTCATGAACTCCTAACATAGATTGAAGTTTGGAAAACTTTGCTTTTGTAAGAGACTTTGTGAAAATGTCTACACCTTGATCTTCTACAGGGAAAAAGAGCACTTCAATAACTCAATCATGAATGGAATTTTTTATGAAGTGCATGTGTAGCTCGATGTGTTTGTTGTGATGATGTTGAAATAGATATTTGGTGAGCTTGATGGCACTCTGATTGTCACACCATAGGTTGGTCGAATGTTTCTACCAAAATCCAAACTTTGAAAGGATCTGTCGAAGCCACGAGGATTTTTACTTGCATTAATTGTTTCTTGGTACTCTACTTTAGTGGAAGAAAGAGTAACGACATGTTGTTTCTGACAAGCCCAAGTGACAGGTCTAGAACCAAGGCTAAAAACATAACCTGCAATAAACTTTCAATCATCAAGGTCGTCGGCCCAATCCAAATTAGTGAAACCAACCAACAAAGGAGTCCCCCTAAACTATAATGTATCCCAAACTAAATTGTACCTTGGACATATTGAAGTGTCTTTTTTGTTGTTTTCGAATGGCTCTCCCGGGGTGTTTCCATATACCTGGAAACAAGACCAATAAGAAAAGGAAATATTAGGATGGGTATGAGTCAAATATAAGAGGCTACCAACTAATTAATGATACAAAGTGGCATTGACTTTGGGAGTAGTATACGTGGCGGGAAGTTTGACTCCAGATTGGAAGGGAGAAGGGTTTGGTTTAGAATCATCCATGTGAAAGTGACGAAGAAGGTCATAGACATTCTTAGATTAGGAAAGAAAAATTCCTTCCTTGGTTTGCAATACTTGGAGGCCAAAGAAATAATGAAAATAGCCTAAGTCTCTCATTTCAAATTTATTTTTAAGGTTGGATTTCACATGGGTTAAAATTTTAGGGTCATTACTAGTGAAGATAAGGTCATCAACTTAAAGAACAAGTATTATGAAATGGCTTCCTACTTTCTTGGTATATACATTAGGGTCAGAATGACATCTAGAAAAGTCAATATCAAGAAGAGAGTTGTCCATTTTGGCATGCCAAGCTCGAGGAGCTTCTTTAAGACAATAAAGAGATTTCTTAAGGCAAAAGCCAAGGCTAGAGTCATTATGGACATAGCCACGAGGTTGTTATATGTATATTTATTCTTATAAATCCCCATGCAAGAAGGATGATTTAACATCCATCTTATGAACCTCCCATTTATGTGAGGCAACAAGGGATAGAACAAGTTGGATGGAATTCACTTTGGCTATGGGGGAAACTGTTTCATTATAGTCAATGCCTTCAACTTGAGAGAATATTTTGGCTACTAATCGAGCCTTATGTCTTTCAACACTTCCATCTAATGCATACTTAGTTACACCCATTTACATTTGACAAGTTTTCTTCCTTTCATAAGAGGTACAAGATCCCAAGTATCATTCGCCATTAAACATAGATACTCTTCATTAATTGATGTGTTCCAATTTGGATGGCCTGAAGTTTCTAAAAATGCACTTGGATCACCAGTCTTTGAAACTTGATCCAAAAGAGAAGAGGCTCATTGTAGCTATGAACGTATCCAATGTTGATCTGAAGGATTACCGACAAGATCACCAACTGTTTCTCGTGTTGAATGGAAGCATTTGGGAAGTAGTGGTGCTGGTGCAAGTTCATGTTCAATGGACTCATCTAGAGGAAGGAGAGCAATCAGAGGTGGATTTTCATCCTCACTGTCACCATTTGAAGAAGAAACTGTAATAGGAATAGAAAATGGAACAAATGTTGAAGATGGCTCGCAGGCCAAAGATGGCACAAGCATCGAATTAGGCTCACAAGCCAAGAAATTTTCATCAAATTTAACAACTCATCTAAAATATATTTCATTGGAATGAGGTTGAAGAAGTTTGTAACCTTTTGCATCTTTAGAATATCCAACAAAAATACACTTCTCACTTTTAAGTTGTAATGCTTTCTTTTTCTCATCAGGAATGTGAACCCATGCTACACTACCAAATACACAAAAGTGGCTTGCATCTGGCTTAATTTTAGTCCATTATTCTTTGTTATATTTTTTAAAGCCTTTGTGGGAGTGTGATTTACTATGTATTCCCACATAGGATGAACACCTTTAGTAACCACTCACGCAACCAGATAAAAGATCAAAACTTTGATATTTTTACATGGTTAAAACCCTCAAAGAGGGAAACAGTCCACAGTCATGTTGACTCATAATTCATCACCTACTATAAAAGCTCATAAAGAATTGTGAAGCCTACATATATTTATTGAAAAAATATTAATATGTCTAATAGGTGGGGTCCTCTAAGAGAAAACACACTGGAGTGATTATTTCCAAACATAACATTTCCTTTGGCATGTTAGCATACCATTAGTTTCAGTAGAGGCATCATTTCAATTATGGTGCTAAAAGTAATAGTTTAATGATTTCAAGTTTTTTTGTGGTGTTTATGAATGCATATGTTTGGATGAAGCAAAGTATTTGTTTGCATTGCTAGTAAGTACAGTGGCAGTTTGCGAATACATCAAACTATCATCAAATGATATTGGATAAAATGCAAACATAACTCTCTTCTCTCCTCGGCATAATGACAACATTAAACATGGCACTCATAAATTGTTCGCAAAGGGCATGGTTTGTTGTGTTCTTATGAGATTATATGCCTAGTGAAATCAAAGTGTGTTGCCCATAATTTGGCATTCAAGGCATATTATGTTTTTTTTCTTAAACTAGAGTGATATAAACCTTAAAAGATTTATATGGTTTGTTTTTGGGTCTAATACATATATATGGATTTGGCGTATGTCAATGAACAATGATAATAATACGATCAAGACATGTCAATGTATGGAGTTTTGGTTTTTACAAATTCGACATATATGAGTTAGCTTGGCATTATGTTAAGACATATATGGAAATCATTTTTTAATGCATCTAATACACATGGTCATACTATACACAAAGGTTACAAATATAAGATCTGACCCATTCACGTGGATATGCGCACTACATAAATGAATACCATAGTGCATAAGGTTGAAGTGATATGTTGGTGACAACATTGAAGTTTTAAGGTTGATATGATATAAATATATTTCATGATGCTTATATATTCATGGCATTTAATCATATTTTGGAGTTACAAGGGAAATGTTAGAAATAATGGAACAAAGACCCAGTGGGACCCCATCTATTATTTAATATTTATTAACCTTATTATAAATAAAAGGTGTCCTCTCCTAATTAAAGTTATTTAACTTTTTAAACAAAAAAGTAGTTGAACTACTCAAACTACTTTTTGAAGAATAAAAGAAGGAGAGCAAGACAAAAGAGGACATGAGAAAATGGAAAAGTAAAACTTCTGATAAGGTTTGCTCTTGCCTCAAGTGAGAATTTTTTCTATTCATTCATTCCATTATGAGTTTCTTTATAGCTGAAATATCTTGTTGATAGCAGGGTTATTCTGAAGGTGGCGAAGAAAGGACTAGGAAGCATTGATTACTGGCATGCTCCAAGGTTATTCATTCTTCTTGAATGTCTATTTGGTTTTAGTTGGAAGTTCTGAATTGATTTAAGTGTTGATTAATGCTAGTTTTGCAAAGTTCAAAACAATGATGCACTTGTATCTTGGATTGATCTAGTTCAGTTTTCAATTCTAGTCTTCATTTTTTTTTACACCAGTTTTCTATGTATGATTCAAATAACATCTTAGACTCCTAGGTGTAATTTTGATCCAAATCCTCGTAGGGGTTTGAAAAGACAAACTCAGATGTAACTCATATTGACATTAATAAAGTTATTTGTTGATTTCTTCTCATTTACGAGACTTGTTGTATACCAATTTTCAGATTTATGCCTTCTTGCATTTGCTTATTCAGATATTTTATTAATTCATTTTGCAAGCACGTGTTCTATTTTTTAGTTTATTTCAGATAAAATATACAAAATTTAAATAATTTTAAAATAACATTAGATCCAAGAATCTATTTCTTGAGGTATGATTGAAATTTTTGGCAGGCTAAAATCCTAGGGTTATAATGTCGGCTATCTCACCTAGCCTGATGCGATTTGAAAATGCTTGAGTGAGGGTTTTTTTCATTCCTCTCATCAACATTTATTTGGCAACCATATCAGGGAGTTCTTTTTACTCTCTAGTTCTTTTTCTTTTTCTAGTTTAATGACTTTGGCTACCCTGCAACAACTAAACTTAATATTTCATCTTCGTGACCAAAGAAGTGTCACCTTAGGTCTTTTTTATTTTGTTCTAGAAACTACCCTCAACCGTGAAGAACTTGAACATTCATGGGAGGTTATCACTCGTGATATTGAAATCCATGAACTAAGATAAGCCATTTGAAGGCAAGCTCATTATCGACCCCCTCATTGGAAGATTGTCTTATGACCACCCAATCTTGTTCATCAAGATAAGAAAAAGGTGAGCCCTATGAGTTTCATCCTTTCTTTGAGATAGGAAGAAGAAAAATAGTCCTATAAAGTCTTCAACCAAGGTTTTGAGGATCTTTATTTTGAGACTGGGGTAACAAGTTTATCAATATCATTTTCTCCCAATCAATCTACAATGACTTCTTCTGATGGTCCCAATAGTACTAGTGGATCTACTTCATCACAAGTTTCATCTTCTTCCTTGATCAGAAGCATGTATAGTCAATTTAATCATGTCCAATCAACTACAAATCCTGCAAAATTGATCAAACAATATGGTTTATTTCAATTTGAAGAGGATGCAAACGCTACTATGTGGCATGTATCCTCTCCTTTAGATCTAACTCCAGATACCACTCCTCTTCCAAAGTTTAAAGATCATTTGCCCAAATTCTCCGGCAATAGAACCATTTTGGTTAATGAATTTAGTTTCTTTTTCAAATGCATGTCATAATACTGGGGCAAGTTGTTATAGCACAAAATGCGACACCTATGCATTTGTGACGTGTCCTAACCCTTTTCCTAATGCTTGCTATACTTTTCCCTAAAGGTCCTCTAAAATATCATCTAAAAAACATGCCCTAAGAGCATATCTGCGGGTTTCCCTAGTGCAACACATGGACATCCGAGCCTTTTGTCATTGAAACCCACGAATGCCCTCATTTTTGGTGAAAAACAAATAATCTCATGTTTTCAGGTGGGTTTTTTGGTTGCCCTTGTTTCCCAATGACCCTTGCATGTACATAACAGATTTCAACTCCCCAAACCTCCTTGGGAAGATATAAAACAACCATAGAGGGATAAAGAGGACAACACAAGTCCTTTGGTGCAAAGTTATGCTGCTAGCATCTAGCAAGCCTCCTTTCCCTATATTCTCTAAGCAACATCCCCTTTAGTCTGGAAACTCCTTTTCTAGAGATTCTTTCTCATTTTATATGGCTATAGGGTGTCTCCTTGTCCCTATCTAAGTCATTGAGAGAAGATAATATCGGTTGAGTTGATGCTTCAGGATTCCCGGAGGAACCCAGACAATTGGCTTCAAGATGGTGCTTAAGGCTGGATAAGGTTGTAGCTTACCTTTTTCACTTGTTGATAATAAAAGAGTTTGTTTTCCCCCAAATTTGTCTTCAATGTACATTTGTCTTAATGTTTACTTTGAATATGACATATAACATGCACATGCATTTGATCGCATAACTACTTTCGTCGTAGCCCTAGTTTTCTATCTATCTTGCAGGATGATTCCAATAGAAGATTGGGAGCTCTTTGATGAATTGGAGCGGGGATCGACATCAAACGAGAGAACAAGGTGCACCTTCTTTTCTCCTCTATATCCCTACTTTCTCCTAATTTAAGTAGTTATTTTCTTTAGTTTTTGTGTGCTTGTCACTGAGGGGAGACTGTTGTCTCTTTCACTTGGTCTTGATTTGTTGTGATTACAACCCATGATCACAGGGGGAAAATCCCTTAATCAAAATTGGTGACTCCACTGGGAATACTCCTAGTTGGGTCAGTTTGGTTGAAGTGTCTTGCTTGCATGTTGGCATACCATTAGTTTCAGTGGAGCTATGATTTTAATTATGGTGCTAAAAGCAATAGTTTAATGATTTCAACTTTCTTGTGGTGTTAATGAATGCATATGTTTGGATGAAGCAAAATATTTGTTGGCATTGCTAGTAAGTACAGTGGCAGTTTGTGAAGACATCAAACTATCATCAAATGATATTGGATAAAATGCAAACATAACTCTCTTATCTCCTCAGCATAATGGCAACATTAAACATGGCACTCATAAATTGTTTGCAAAGGGCATGGTTTGTTGTGTTCTTATGAGAATATATGCCTAGTGAAATCAAAGTTTCTTGCCCATATTTTGGCATTCAAGGAATATTGCATTTTTTTTTAAACTCGAGTGATATAAACCTTAAAAGATTTATATGGTTTGTTTTTGGGTCTAATACATATATATGGATTTGGCATATGTCAATGAACAATGATAGAAATACAATCAAGACATGTCAAGGTATGAAGTTTTGGTTTTTACAAAATCTACATATATGAGTTAGCTTGGCATTATGTTAAGACATAAACTGAAATCATTTTTTAATGCATCTAATACACATGGTCATACTATACACAAAGGTTACGAATATAAGATTTGACCCATTCGCATGGATATGCGCACTACATAAATGGATATCATAGTGCATAAGGTTGAAGTGATATGTTGGCGATAACATAGAAGTTTTAAGGTTGATATAATATAACGTTGACAAATACAAGTTGGAATGCATCGAGCCTAACATATGCATACAATATGGTCCATGGTTGATATATCAACATGATGGGATATAGTTGGCCATGCATTGAAAGAATGAGGACGTGGACATTAATTCCCAAAGGCTCGTGCTTTAACACCTCTTATTGGTTAGGGTAATTTTCATTTCATTTGGTTTTGGTCTTTGGAGGAAGAGATACAACTCGACTTTGGAAACCCTTCTCCTCTTAGTTGTCGCAGTTGTCTCGGCCTCCATAGTTGGTATTGTTATCCCCATTTTGTGCATAACTAAGGAGATTATGTCTCGAGGCCTCAGGTTGCAGATATGGAGTGCCGAGAGACTACATGACCAACAATACCCTTTGCACAGATGGAAAATCCACTCACCACCACAGATGGTCACGTATTTGCAGATGGCATCCACCACACCAGCTGGCTTCCGGAAGGTAGTGGGCCTTGCTCCATGAGGTACAAGTCAGTATTATGGTGATCATCATTTCAATATTTAAGCTAGTTGACTATGTTGTATCTTAGATTGCTCTAGAGTTCATGATATATGCATGGACATTATTCCTTTTTCCCTGCTTCACCTTGGTGGTTGACATTGTGCCCTATCAGTGGTTTTCCTTAGGGATGGGTTTGTGAATGGAAACTCCCTTAATAAGCCATTGTACCATTCCTGACCATACTTACCACTTTCCATCATTGTTCCCCTCCATTTCCTTATCTGTTGGGATTTTAGGGTGTATTGACCCAAGAAGGGTTTGTCCCTCATTCTATGGGAAGAAGGGGTTGAAGGCCCAGAGGGGTTGATGTTGGGTAAAATATAAAATCCTTGTATAAACCTTCCAGATGCTTCGCCTAGGGATCACCCAAGAAAGAAATGAAACACTTTTCTTTGAGTAAAGGGGACACACAATATAATAAAGACTTCTTAGAAGGTTAGTTGAAGGATAGGAGGTATCATCATGAGCCAACCTATCACATCCATGAATATATAGTGGTATGACATTGTCATCATCTGGTCACCAAACCAGGGCAATGTCTCTCAATTGCATGGCTGAGAGAAAGGGGGTCTCATCACGAGTCATCTTTCTCATTTACACTAGGTGTTTGTGGGTGACATTGCCATCATTTGGTCACCACGCCAGGGCAGTGACCTTCAACTTCTCCTTATGCTATATTGAAAGATAAAAGGCAATTGATGGGCTTGGAAAAAGTGCATTGTGGACAAAGGTACCACACACCCTCTACAAAGGCACCCACAAATGAGATACTACGACCCCTTGTATGTCATGAGCCCTATGCCCATTGAGTCTTGACCCCAACCACTTCATCACTTAGAGAGGGATCTCTTGGAAACTCTCCTTGACCTAGGGAAAGATCTACCTAATATGACACCTCGTCAACCCTCCCATATTCAAGCTTGACAAGTTGCATAGTGTATTTCAACAATTAATTGTTTTATATAGTGATATTTGATGCACATGCTTAGATGGATTATTTATTGATTGGATTCACTTATCATGATGCTATGAATTGAGATCCTTGGAGGGCGTTCTCATTTGTCTTTGCAGGACCTAGTTGGTGGACAATTTTGGAAGAACAAGCCTAGCTTGGGATTCCATGGGGCTACAAGCCCACAGGTTGGATGCCAAGGGCCCACATCCCAGATGAGAAAGCTCAGACTTGGAAGGCCTTGATGATGACTTGGACGACATATCCCAACCCTCACTTGCCAAAAAATTTGCCGAAGTGGGGAAAAACGTCGTCTTTTTTATGCTTGACGTCATGTTTGGGGGGCTAGGGCATGGTGGTGAGATGATATGCATTGACACTTGGACGTTTTTAGATGTTTGAGGCTTTGACCATGAAGGAATACATTTGGATGCTTGACATGTGGCTTTGGGAAGCCTTACTACCCTCCTACATCACCAACGACCTTCTCCTAGTGCCAAAACGTCCCCTAAAAGGGTGATGTCCATGCAAATTAGGGTTTTATTTGTGCAAAAGTGAATTTTAAATTAATTGTTTAATATTAATTTGTTAAGGGGGGAAGATTAGGGTTGTAGACCCCTAATATTTTGGTTTACCCCTTAATTTTTGGACAAGTCACCTTGGTGACATTTTGTATAAATAAGAGATCATAAGATCTCATTTTAACATAGCTCTCCCTCATTGTGAGAAGTATTGGTCTGAAATTTTTGCTATCTTTGGCTCTATTCGTCTCTTGTGCACTTGTTTAGGGCTATCTTGATGAATGGTTGATGGAGGAGTGAGGCGCTTGCCTTGGATGGATATTTTCTAGCTTTTATTGTGGATTATCTTGGCATCTTTCTTGATTTTGGTATGGTATTTTATTCTTATGCTATCATTCTTTTCAAGTTGAGGATTGTTGTGCTAGGAGCTAGGTGAGAATTATAAGGGCATACACCCCCACCATAGTATTCATCATTTTATGCTTTGTTTTATTGGTTAAACAAGGGTTTGCTAGGAGAAGTACAAGGGAATACATCCTCTTAGTTTAAACCCTAGCTAGAGAAACTTTCCTTGGGAAGTAAAATGACTTACACCCCTAAGGAGGTAGCTTCTCTAGCTCTTTCTTTTATTTGACTCCACTAACCCAATAGTAAAGGCAATAGTCATATATTTTTTGCATTGGAGATATAAAATCAATTGCCTTGGGAAACACAAATTTTGATCTTTTGAAAGGTTTCTTGCTTGAAGTTGGTTTGCCTCATTGAGAGGAGTATTCCCCTACTAGGGCGTCCCCTCTCTGCCACTACTTTACTTGGTGTTACAAACTTTAACCTACAACCATTAGGGTTGCATAACCCTAGCTACTAACACTCTCTTAACTCCTAAACTAACCCTAGACTAGCTCTCTAACTTCACTCACCTAGTCTACTAGCTAGGGCTCACCTTTTGGGATATTTCTTGGCATTTTTCCATGGTTGATTTTGCTGCTTCATGCCATTGAATGCTATAGCCACAAGGCTGCAACTTTCTGCAAAAAATACATGTTATAACAACTTGATTTTTTCATCCTTAAAGTGTTACTTTTCAGTCATACTTGATTACCATACTCATTGATAATATTGTTGATTGATCTTTTGATTTACATGTTGATTTGAATGTATTACTTGCTGATACAATCTGTCATCTATTGCTGAAAATTAGGGACATAAATCTTAACTCGCTGCTCCATACTAACATATATCATTGCAAGTTGGATTTTCTTGTGTCTCGGGCAGGTACAATCATCCGGAGAAGTAATATACCTTTGGGGCAACAATCACTTGAATTAAAAGGCATATCTTCCCACTTTTCATTCCACTTAGACTTGACCTCTAGGGCCTTCACTTCCATTTTTCTCCATCTCCATCTCAATCCCCCTAGGGTCACCGGGATCGCCTCCCTAGAGTGACCTAGTTGCCCTTGAAGTGTGAGACCTACATCGAGTTGACATCAGGTGTAGGATTCCCAAGTTGTAGCACTTGCTTTGTGGTTAGGTCAGACTTTTCCCAACCTACAACTTGCACTATAGAATTTTGGCGTCGTTGTCGAGGAATATTTTGAATCTTCTTCGTACCCTAACAACACTTTGGTAAGTTATCCCAAAGCCTTTCCCTTAGCTTGCTTGACGACTCCACCTAAGAGATGTTCCCCTTTCCTTTTCCTTGATGAGCTCATCTTGAAACTCATCCGATGACTCCACCTTCCCAAAATCCTTCTTTCCCCAAACCTTTCCCCCCTAGGAGATTCAATCCTTCTAAGGTTTACCAAAGAAGGCCTCCTCTCAAGTCTCTCGTTGCTAAAAAAAAATTCCATAATACCCTTCCTTTTGTTCCAATGGCTCACCCTTGGGCAAGGGACCTCTACAAACCCCTTAACATGGCCAACATACAATGTTACCTTAACAAAATTCCAAAATAAGTCAACAAGTGGTTGCCAAAGTTCCCAGGAAACAATGTGATAACTGTTGAAGACCACATTTATGTCATGGGACGAGACATGGATAATGCAGGTATTGATCATGAATATGTGGCCATGAGGCTATTTGCTTCATCATTGACTGAAGAAGCCCTTGATTTGTTCAAAGGAATCCCTGATAATCATATCACATCTTATGATGCCTTTTCCAACTTATTCAAGAGCAGATGGTCAAGAAAGGTAGATGGTGGGACACTTGGGACTCAGTTCAATCAAATAAAGAAAAAGGATAATGAAATAGTAAAGGAATTCATTTCTAGATTGGACAGGTTGTACAATCAAATTCCAACAAATTACCGTCCTACGACATTATCAATATGTCTCCTTTACATGAATTCTTTTGAAGGGAAGTTATGATACATTCTCAAAGATAAAAATCCCACATCATTCACAGAGGCTAAAGAATTTAGTATTGACATTGAAGAGAATCTCCTTGATTAAAAAATAGAACCTTTTCAGTATCCTCGTAACAAGACATAATTAAGAGTGAAGGTTACCAACAACAGTGTTCATGATCTGATTGCTCTCTCGACTTAGAAGATAGACCAAATGAATACTCAGTTAGTTCAGGTGCATAATCAACTTATGAACCATATGACTAAAGTGGAAAGAAATCAATCTGCTCCCAAACCTTAGTTTTCCATACATCAGAGAGATGCCACTGTTTGGAAACCAAGACCTCAATAAGAGGCAAAGGCCCCATATACTTTGAAAACTGTTTGGAAAGTTGATATAGAAGCTTGGTGTCTCCCATGCCAAGAACCCCACAGGGAATATGAGTTCCCCCGACAAGATGAAGATTATCCCGACGATATAAAATTCATGATTTGCAATTTCAATGATGAACAGGTTACCCAAGAACAAATCAATGAATCCAAAAGAATAGGAGAAAGAGAGGGGAGACTCTGGGCCTTAAGTAAATTGACAGATGATCAAGAAGGAATTAAGGAGGAGGGAAATTTTAACCTACAAAAGAAAAAATGCTTTAGCCCCTCCATCACAGCCTAAGACTCCTCTTCCATCAACAAAAAATGTGGCTCCACCACCTCCACCATCGGTATGTGAGTTGCTTCCTAAGCCAACTCCTACAAATGACATTCAATTGAACATAAATGTTGCAAACATGTTTGGAAAACTGAATATGATGGTCCCAATGATAGAGATGTGTAAGGTCCCTTCCGTAAAAAGGGAAATTTTGAGGATATTACAGGTGCCAACTGAGAAGGAGGATCCTCCCATCATTTTGAATACTATGTATCTTGATTGACCAAGGGACAAGAACCCTCCCTTCTATCTTTCATTGGGAATGAATGGCCTCTGCTTGAACAAATGCATGCTTGATTCAAGGGACTCAACAAATGTCATGTCATTGAAGGTGATGAAACAACTTGGTTTGAAGACAACCCGACCTTATGGTAATGTTTGTGGTATCGATTCAAGAAGAGTTGAGGTCTTGGGGGTGTGTGAAGATGTTGAGGTATTTTTGATAGATTTTCCACATATCAATGTGCTCATGGACATATTGGTGGTTCATGTTCCCGATGCCCGGGGAATGCTCTTGTCAAGGACCTAGTCCTCGTCCCTTGTAGGTTTCCTTAGCATGAACCTTACACATGCATATATTCTCACAGGTGATGGTACGTATGAGATCTTACATAACAAGGAAAAGAAAGATACACATGTGATGAATTTGAGGGGCACCAAAAGGTACTATCTGACAAAATTAGACGGGAGAAAGATGCCACTACCAGTAGATGGGTCTTTTCTCCAACCTCACATCCATGTCACATGACTTCTTCAGGGCCCGTGCCCCAGGTAAGTAGGTAAGTCATTTTGATTCCCTGCATTTTCATATTCATTGCTCATACTAGTTTAGATGCATTTCATTTTCATTTTGCTCTATTTGCACTATTGATTTGATGCTTAGCTTAGAATTTTTTTGAAAAAATGTGAAATTTTTCTTTTTCTAGCTTATTTGGTTTTGATTATAATCATATGAGAACAAGGATGAGTAGGCCATCCTGCACTTGACAATTTGATGTTTTATTGTAGGCACAGGTCTACCAGGAGATGTTGCGGCTCTCATGCACTCTACAACGAGCACATGTCCCCAAGTAGGAGCCAGATGTTATCCCCATTTTGTGGATAACTAAAGAGATTATGTCTTGAGGCCCTCAAGTTGAATATATGGAGTGTTGAGAGACTACATGACCAACAATACCCTTTGCACCGATGGAAAACCCACTCAGCCCCACAGATGGTCACAGATTTGCAGATGACATCCACCACACTAGCTGGCTTCCGGAAGGCAGTGGGCCTTGCTTCATGAGGTACAAGTCAGTATTCTGGTGAGCATCATTTCAATATTTAAGCCAATTGACTATGTTGTATCTTAGATTGCTCTAGATTTAGTGATATATGCTTGGACATTATGTCTTTTTCCTTGCTTCACCTTGGTGGTTGACATTGTGCCCTAATAAGTGGTTTTCCTTGGCGATGGGTTTGCTACTAGGAACTACCTTAATGAGACATCGTACCATTCCCGACCATACTTACCAATTTCCATCATTGTTCCCGTCCATTTCATTATCTCTTGGGTTTTTAGGGTGTATTGACCCAAGAAGGGGTTGTCCCTGATTCTATGTGAAGAAGGGGCTGAAGGCCTAGAGGGGTTGATGTTGGGTAAAACGATAAAATCCTTGTATAAACCTTCTAGATGCTTCACCAAGGGATCACCCAAGAAAGCAATGAAATGCTTATATTTGAGTAAAGGGGACCCACAATATAATAAAGAATGCTTAAAGGGTTAGTTTAAGGATATGAGGTCTCATCATGAGTTGACCTATCATGTCCATGAATATCTAGTGGTATGACATTGTCACCATCTAGTCACTAAACCAGGGCAATGACTCTCAGTTGCATGGCTGAGAGAAAGGGGGTCTCATCATGAGACAACCTTCTCATTTCGACTAGGTGTTTGTGGGTGACATTGTCATCATATAGTCACCACGCTAGAGCAGTGACCTTCAACTTCTCCTTATGCTGTATTGAAAGAAAACAAAGAAAGAAAGATAAAAGGCAATTGATGGGCTTGGAAAAATTGCATTGCGAATGAAGGTACCACACACCCTCTACAAAGGCACCCATGAATGAGACACTACGACCCCTTGTATGTCATGAGCCCTATGCCCATTGAGTCTTGAACCCAACCACTTCATCCACTTTACATGGCTTAGAGAGGGATATCTTGGAAACTCTCCTTGACCTAGGGAAGGATCTACCCAATATGACACCTCGTCAACCTTCCCATATTCAAGCTTGATAAGTCGCATAGTGTCTTTGAGAAATTAATTGTTTGATATAGTGATCTTTGATGCACATTCTTAGATGGCTTATTTATTGATTAGATTCACGTATCATAATTTTATGACTTGAGATCATTGGAGGGCATTCTCATTTGTCTTTGCAGGACCTAGTTGGTGGACAATTTTGGAAGAACAAGCATAGCTTGCGCTTCCATGAGGCTACAAGCCCATAGGTTGGATGCCAAGGGCCCACATGCCAGATGAGAAAGATCAAACTTGGAAGGCCTTGATGATGACTTAGACGACATAACCAAGCCTCACTTTCCAAACAATTTTCCCAGGAGGGGCAAAATGTCCTCTTTTTGAAGCTTGACATCATATTTGGGGGGCTAGGGCATGGTGGTGAGATGATATGCATTGGCACTTGGACGTTTTGAGGTGTTTGAGGCTTTTTCCATGAAGGAAGACATTTGGATGCTTGAAATGTGGCTTTGGGAAGTCTTACTACCCTCCTACATCACCAACGAACTTCTCCTAGTGCCAAAACATCTCCTAAAGGGGTGACGTCCATGTAAATTAGGGTTTTATTTGTGCAAAAGTGAAATTTTAAATGGATTGTTTAATATTTATTTGTTAAGGGGGCAAGATTAGGGATGTTGACCCCTAATCTCATGGTTTACCCCTTTATTTGTGGACAAGTCAACTTGGTGACATTTTGTATAAATAAGAGATCATAAGATCTCATTTTAACATAACTCTCCCTCATTGTGAGAAGTATTGGTTTGAAATTTTCGCTATCTTTGGCTCTATTTGTCTCTTGTACACTTGCTTATGGCTATCTTGATGAATGGTTGATGGAGGAGTGAGGCACTAGCCTTGGATGGATAATTTCTAGCTTTTATGGTGGATTTTCTTGGCATCTTTCTTGATTTTAGTATGGTCTTTTACTCTTATGCAATCATTATTTTCAAGGAAAATATTGTTGTGCTAGGAGCTAGGTGAGAAGTATAAGGGCATACACCCCCACCATAGTCTTCATCATTTTATGCTTCATCTTATTGGTTAAACAAGGGTTTGCTGAGAGAAGTATAAGGCCATAGACCCTCTTAGCTTAAACCCTAGCTAGAGAAACTTGTCTTGGGAAGTAAAAGGGTGTTGATGCTAAAAAACACAACATAGGGTACCTGCTTGCAAATGGTTCCAAACACCTTATTATTTAACTATATTTAATAAGATACTAATAGGTGGGACCCCTTGTGTGACTTGTGTGACTATGATGAAGAAACGACACTTATGCTTGATGTGCTTATGAGTTGGTTGAGATGATCCCTACAATGTATTTGCGTTTAGAGTCTCTGACGAAATAATTAATCAAATGATGTTATGGGCAATATGATTTAAAGGGGAATGGTGTTGTTTTATATAGCACTCACAAGTATTATTATGTTACATGTATTTTGAAGAAGGACCTCAACTTCATGTTTAAGTTATATGTGTGATATGGGGATTTTATGCCACAAGGATTACATACACTGTTTGAATTGGAAGTAAGGTTGAAACATGGTATCCCTAGCAAGTATTTGATATATGTCACATTGGAATTTTTAAACAAGGGTTGGCACATTTGTTAAATTGGAGACTTAGGGAAATTGTGATGTATTCGACTTGCATTAAATTGATTTGGAGTTAGTGGTTGATGTGTTGTATGTTAGCTTGGTCATACTGGCTCTGGATGAATGTAGATATGACGTGCAGTAAATGCACGTCGCTCTAACCTTCCTCGAGCCCGCCAACCTAGTCATTTTGCATTTTCTCTTGTTGGTTGCTACTATTCCGTTTTGTTCGGCTGTGGAAGACGTATAGAAGCTTGGTTGTTTCTCCTTAGAAACTTTTACATAGGTATGGGTTTCTTGCTACTCCATCCATGAATATTTCTCTTTTCTCTTTAATTAAGTCAACAGTTGGCTCTTGAGTTTGCTCGTTGTCTGTGCATTTCCAAAGTTTGCAATATATGGATTTTTTTACTGTGTATGGATTGGTGGTTAAGTGTTTGTCTCTGTGGCATTGTATTTGAACCATGCACAGTGAAAAGTTGAGTGGATATTCTTACTATATATGGCATTCATGCTTTACTTGTGGAAAAAAATACAGTCGGGGACTTTCGGGACTGGCTTGACCTTGGTTTCTTGTTTTGGGTTTCTTCCCTAAGCTTATCTCTGCTCCTTACTTGTGGTTTATTTGAACACTCTTCTTGTCATTTAAGTTATTAGTCTTCATGCCCATTGTTTCTGTGTCCTTGTAACAACTCTGTGACTATGAAGTTTGTAGAAGTATTAAGCTTCTCGTGCTCCTTTTGGCTAAACCCTCAATTTGGTTAGCTCGTCCCCCTCACCACATTACTCTTCACTGTTATGTATTGAACCTTGTGTATTGGAAATTATTGTGGAAGTGGCCAACCCAAAATTTCATAAAGGCACTGTTCGTGCTTATTTTTGGCCATGGGTTTAGTCGATTATTTGCTGTGCAAAAATGGAAAGAATGTTAAGCCCACTCATGTGTCTAGTAATACAGTCTGTCTTGTGGAGATATTGGGGTGACATCATTAAAAAATCATTGTTTAAGGGATACGACCTACTGTGTGTTTGATTTTGTATGAAAGGAATACCTCTGTGGATGAATTATCTATACGCTGAATGAGTTTTGTGAACCAGAATGAAAGGGATTTTTGGAGTGTTGTTATTTGAAGTTTCAATTTTGAATTATGTTATACAAAGGGATCATTTTTGGGGCCACTTCGTGGAACCCTGTGTCGATTTGAAATGTATTGGTGATTATATCATGGACATAGTCTGTCCTTTCCTCCACTATTTTTTGTGTTGATATGATTATTACAATGTTGTTCACTCCTCGACTCTGTTATACACAAGCAATATTATTATTGTTAAATAATTCTTGGGAAATAAAATATAAATTGGTTGTTGTGCAAAGAAGTTTCTAATGCAAATGAACGAAAGGGTAATGTTGCCTCACTTACTCCTGGGGCATCTTCTTCTTCCACAACGCCTTTTGGGAATACAAATGAAAACAATTTTCAGCTCAAGGCCATTATGTCTCGCAGTTGGTGTAACTTCTGCGAAGAAAATCATGAAGAAAGTACTTGTGAAGTTAAGAAGAGTGCCAGACATAAAATATTTGGCAAGAATCCCGAAACCACTATCCCTGTTTTAGATTGGGTAGAACCGGAAGATGTCATGATCATGAATACTAGGAACGAATCTTATGCTCCTAAAGGGAAATACGATCCTCCTCGTACTTCTTCCACCCCAACCTCATCTTCACAAGGTACTAATGTACAAACTGTCAAAATTCCTGAAAGTCAAGGTGTTCCTTCCCCTCTTCAAGTATAACATATTTAACCAATTGGCTAATATCAAGGTCAATGCTACTCTTTTGGACATGGTTGTCGTCCCTAAATAACAAAAGCATCTCAAGAATTTTATGGAAGGAAAGACTTCCACCATAGCCAATCTTTTTGAAGAGACAAAAGAAGAGGATCCCGCTGTAAATAAGATGGGTGTAAATAATTTTAAACATCATGTAAAAAACCCTCCATTTTTCATTTCTGTAAAAATTATGGATAAAATAGCCCATCGTTGCCTAATTGATGGCAGTTCGGGTCCAAGCGTAATGTCAAAATCATGGAAGAATTAGGCTTATCATGTACTAATGAAAATTCTAGAAGCATGCTCTCTTATAACAGTCTGCAATAGTCAACTATAGGTGAAATCAAATACGTAACTTTAGTTCTGTGTGCACATCCCGAAATAAGGAAAACCCTCAACATCCGAGTAATTGACATGCCAGTAAGCAACTATTCTATTATCCTAGGAAGAGACTGGCAAGCCCTAACAGGTGGATATTTTTCGCTTGATGGAACACACTTATCCGTTCCCCATAATGGAAAGAATTATAGTCCTAAGAGAAGGAAGAAGTTCACCATACATAGAGAGCATTCCCTAATCGAATGTAAACTATCTCGAGGAAGACTTAGGGGTGTAATCTATCTTTGCTGATGAGGGTGACACTACTTTGGAACAAATTGATTTAGAAGATGGTATGTGGCACATGCATTTCGATGGCTCATGCTCAAATGAAGGTAATGGAGCTGGCATTATCTTGCACTCACCTATAGTTAAAATTCACAATTTTTCTTATAGGTTAGAGTTTGCTTGCACAAGAAATCTCACTGAGTTTGAAACCTTACTACTAGGCATCGAAATGCTTATAACCTCGATTGTGGCCACCTCACAGTCTTTGGTGATTCTGAACTTGTTGTGAACCTTGTGCGTAAAATCTATTCTCCTAGCAATAAGTTGATGAAATTCTATACACATGTTGTTTGGATGCTTATTTCGAACTTGTTATCATTTAACATCACTCATGTAAAGAGAGAACTTAATTCAATGGCTGATAGGTTAGTTGTATTTGCGACATCTCCTACTCAACAACTTCTACCTCAAAGGCCTGATTGTACTTTTCAATCTTTATATCGTTTGCACATTCCTAATAACATAGAATCATGGTAGGTTTTCCCTAATGATGAAGACATCTACGCTTTCGTACAAAATGAACCATTTAATCCCAAGGAAATCATATCTTTGGAAGATAATAAATTTCCAAAAGGCTTGAATCTTCTCAAGGGTTCATTTTCGTCGAGTGATGTAGGCAACAAAGAGATGTAAAAGGAAGAGGAGTCTAAAAGGAAAGTGGGTGATACCATTTCCTTGAACCTTGGGACATCCAAGTCTCCGAAGATGTTTAAACTAGGTGCCCAATGTTCCGATGAAGAAAAGGCTAAATTCACAGAACTACTACGTGAATTTCAATATGTTTTTGCATGGTCATACGAGGATCTTCGTGGTTTTGATTCTGCTCTCATACAACATGCCATTCCTAGAAAGGAAGGGATAAAACCAGTTAGCCAAAAACAACTACCCATTAACTCCGCACTTAAAGCTACTATTAGAAAGGAGTTGGAAAAACTTTTGAAAGCTGCTATAATCTATCCAGTTAAGTATTGTAAGTGGGTTTAAAATTTGGTTCCTGTTAGGAAAACCACTGGTTAGATTCGATTATGCATTGATTTTCACGCATTCAATAGAGCAAGCGTAAAATATCATTTTCCTCTCCCTGAAATGGAAATGATTTTGCAACAAGTCACAGGGTCACAAATGATGTCCTTACTTGATGGTTTCTCTAGATATAATCAAGTCAAGGTAAAAAGGACCGATAGATACAAAACCACCTTTACTACACGTTGGGGCATATTTGCTTATGAACGCATGCCTTTTGGCTTATCTAATGCAGGTTCCACTTTCCAGAGAGATATGAAAATAGATTTTGACGATATGATCGGTAAAATTATCCAAGTATATTTTGATGATTTGAATATCTATTCAAATAATCGATTGGATCACTTTGGTCATCTTAGAAAAGTTCTCATGCGATTTAAAAAATTCAACATTTCTTTAAATCCTTCTAAATCTATTTTTGGCGCCACCAAGGGAAATATCCTTGGAAATATCATTTCTGATTCAGGAATAAGCATAGATCTCGAAAGGATTGCTGCTATCCTGAACCTTCCTACCCCCACTTCCAAAAAGTATGTTCAAGCCTTTATGGGTATTATCAACTTTGTCTGTAGGTTTGTTCCTGATTTTGGTTTAATGGTTAAATCAATTCATATTCTTTTAAAGAAAGATCACTCATTTTCTTGGACATGTGATGTTGAAAATGCTTTCATAAGGATTAATAAGGCAATCAGTTCAACACCATTTCTGGTGAAACCGGACTTTGAGAAATATTTTATTATATATACTAATGCCACTGAGGAAACAATTTCTGCTATCCTCTTGCAATGTGATGATCAAAATAATGAAAAACATGTAGCTTACATGAGCCAAAGTTTATCAGATGACGAATTCAAGTACTCTTATATTGAGAAACATGCCTTTGCTCTTGTTAAAGTTGTAGCGGAATTTCGCCACTTTATCTTAGGCAAACACACGTAGGTAAAAGTTCCTTTGCCTGCTATCAAGTTTCTGCTTTCACAAACTTATCTTTCAGGGAAGCTTGCACATTGGTTTCCCAAAATCTAGGAGCATGATTTAACTATCATGACTTCAAAAAAAATTAAGGGATGAGACTTAACCCTTCACTTAGCTCAACATGTTGAAGTAGGTGAATAACTTGATGATCAAGATAATCCTCTTTCATCATTGTTTTATATTGAGAGTCAAACCCTTTCTATTGCTGAACACCCCTGGTATAAAAATATGGTGTATTACTTACAATATCAGAAATGGCCAGATGAATTAGATCCTCATCAGAGGAGAAGACTTTGTCTTGAATCTTCCAGGTATATTATTTTAGGAGACCTTTTGTTTAGAAGGTTTGTTGATGGTGTATTACTTCAATGTGTGAATAATGAGGAAGCACAAAAATTGTTACAGGAAACTCATGGATCAACAAATTTTGTTATTCATTTGGTGGCCACTTTTCTGCTAAAGCTATCTCTTTTAAAATCATCATAATGTTGATTATTTGGGTTGGTTTTCATTGATGTCAACCCTTGAAGAATATCCGGTAGCACAAAGGTTTGGGTAATGGACCAAAGTTTGTTTGATGTACAATGGCATGAGTTTTAATATATTTAAAGGTAAGACTATTTTATATGGATAGTACATGTCATGCCATTTACAGTGGTATGTGGAACATCACATAACTCCTCATGGTGAGAGAGTTATGGCCATGTGAAATTGGAGAACCCTCATGAGTCATCTAGATGGACCCAAGTTTGTTTGATGTATAATGGTATGGGTTTTAATATATTTCAAGGTAAGACTATTCTAGATGGATAATACATGTCATGCCATTTCCAGTGGTATGTGGAACATCACATAACTCCTCACGGTTAGAGAGTTATGGCCATGTGAAGTTGGAGAACCCTCATGAGTCATCTAAAAGCCCCAAAAGGTCAAAGCAATCAAAGTGGTTGCAAAGAAGAAATTATTTAAATAATAAAGTGAAGTGGTGAGTGTACTATAATTCAAAGTGGATACAAAAGAAATTATTTAAATAATAAAGTTAATGGATAAATTACTAAGTGGACAAGTGGTTAGAAGTGGGTTAACCCTAAAATAAGGAAAGTGGTTTAAGATGGTTAGAAGGTAACCCCTTGAGGAAGCTACATGGAAGTATAAAATAGAGGCAAAGGTCTCTAATTTTAATTACACTTGAAAATATTGAATATATACAAGTGAGTGAGGTAACCAAAGGATATCTAAGACGAATTTTAGAGGGAAGGTTAAGTAAAGAAGGCCAAAATTCAAGGGAGGATAAATTTTTTTTATGATGCTTTCTAAGGTATGTTTTTTTTTTTTTAAGTAAGAAGTATAATATATTAAAAACCTTCCAAAAACTGAGGCAGAGTTACAAAATGCAGTGACAGTCATGCTGTAATAATTGGACTGCCCCAACAGAGGGGAAACCAGTCCAACCAGCAAATGAGTTCAGCAAAAATAATAAGACAAGCTAAGAGAAGCGATCTTATATAGACTGTTTATCAACTGAAACTGGCCATAAAAGACTGTTCATCAACTAGACTATTCATCATCTGAAAAGATATAATAAAACACTACAGACTTAGACACCTGGTGGAAATCTCGGCCAGGTGGCGTGGAGGTCCGCTGTCCAGGGCTCCTCCTCGATATACGTAACCTCGTCTGCCTACTGCCGGTCAACTTGCATTTCGCCCATGGTTCCATCAGCCGTTGTAGTAGCACTTTGCATCTGGTTCCCCGCCTCCTCCTTCTATGCTACACTACATCCTTGCATGCCCTGCGCTCGTGTCGTCTCTGAAGCACATTGTGGCTTGTCATGTCCACCACCTGGAGCTGCCCTGGGAATCTCCGTGGGGGTCACTTCTGCTGAGTCCGAGGAGAAAGTTGCTTGCATGGATGAATGCGTCTGAATAAAGACCTCCACCTACTCATCCGTCGCTTGCAATCGGAACTGGAGATCCGTCACTCCTTGGTGGAGCTCAAAAACTAGGCCGTAAAGGATGTCGAGGGTGTCTTTAAACTGCTCACTGTTGAAAGAACCGACACCCTCATGCCTGTTGTGCAGGGGAGGCTCACCGCTTGAGCTTCTCGGATGGTCAGGGGTCAGTGTGGGGGCAGTGAAAGCCCTCAAAGGGTGCAGGAAGGAGCTAGCCAACCTAGGTATTAACGCCAAACAACCCAATTGCAGGTTCGGCGGTACATGAAGGGGAGCCAAGAGATGCTCTGAATGAAGCGGAGGGGAGGAGTCTACGGAAGGTGAGTCGGGGGGAGATACCGAGGGCCGACGAGGCTTCCAGGGAGAGCCCCTCAGCGGCCTTCCTCTGGGACGCGACATAGGGAGGAAGTGGTTACTCGCCTACGAGAACAGATACACAATGCAGAGGTGTGTGACCTGTTGGCGAGCGGAGGTTGCATGTAACCAGAGAATGCTATTTGGAATGAGCCCTGGCTTCCATGGCTGCATAGGGGGGGGGTCCTTCAGCCTGTAAATGGAGACGGGAGAATACCATTGCTGCACAAGCCAAATGACGACGCGGATATGGAGAGGAGGAGTGCATAAATGCACCCTCTAATCACCGTAATTGCCATTTAATCTGATGGGAAGGTGACGGGCTGTGGCACGAGCCTGTCACGTGGCTCTATGCCATGGTGGTTGATGCCTTCCCTCTTCGTCTGCCACATACCCCGCACTAACACCCCATCCAGGGGCTTTCTAAGGTATGTTATTTACAGGTCATCTCACCATTTTCGCAATAAAGTTTTTTCTTCAATGATTCAGACCGCGAAATCTGGAGGCCATTGGGGAAACATATCCAAGTAGCTGTGATAAAAATTTCAGCTTGTATGTCATTGGATTTTTGGAGTTACACTCCGTGGAAAATAGGGTTTGTGGCTAGTCCCGAAACTAGTCTAAAACATGTGTTTCAGGTGTCATAACTTCTTCATAACAAATCCAAATTTAGTAAGACCAAATGTATTGGTTAGAGTATAGTCTATAGTATTCTATGTACCATTTTAAGATCCATACAACAAATATTCTATGTGGGGGACGCTCTACAAGTTCGCTCTCTAGAATAAGCCATAATTCAACAAGGTATGTGATCATATACACTAGGTCTATTATAGAATTACAAATCAGATTTGAATGATGAAATTGATGAGGGATTTTGGTTGAGGTACATGTTGGGTACATGGTTGAGACAAGTAGTTGATGAGTTGGCACATACATGAGGTATATAGCTGATGATGTTGGTACATCTTGATGAGTCATAGTTTATGTGTATTTGATGCATGATTGGTACATATTTGGTGCATGGTTGATGCACTCGTTGATGGTACAGGTTGGTGCGTGGTTGATGCACTCGTTTATGGTACATGTCGATTACAGGTTGTTTGGTACAGATTGGTACAAGTTGTTTGGTGCAAGTTGATTAGTACAGGTTGACAACAGTATATCTCACATTGATAGTGTGACATCGGTTCCATAATTCTTCTTATATTTCAGGGCAGTTGGACGAGTGATTCGGATTTTATGAACATAATGAAATGAATACTGATTATTAACAGGTGCTTAACACAAAATAACAGAGATACAATAAAACTGGTTTTCTATTCAATAACGAAATAAGCCGAAACTGTAAAATGCAACGGAAACAAGCTTGCCGGGATGGTGGTGGCTTATCTCTGAGAAGAGATGTGACGGCAGCGTGCGTTTGCAAGAAGAAGGTTAAAATGAGGCTCTGAAGGCCTTTTTACGATAAGCAAGAATGCCCAAAACCCTAGACATCCAAAAACCTATCCCTAGGAGATGAAGCGCCAAAAGTCATGTGGGCCCCGTTTAGGTAAGTTAGTACATCAACTTCCCGGGGTCGTAACTTTTGCATATGATCTCCGTTTTAGGCGTGTGATAGCCTGTTGAAAAGGTATCATCGAGGAGATTCATTTTGGGGGCTCAATCATGCCTTTGGATATCATTAAGGAGCTCGATACCGAAAAAACTTCATTTAGGCCCTCAAAATGGCCCCGAAACTTAAAACTACTAAAAATAGTAAATTGCCAAAAATGTCAGAAAACTGTTTTGAGACAGTTGGAAAAGGTGGGTGGCCACCGATATCCATCTGGATCAATCCTCCCTCCTTAGGAAGCAATGGTCTCCATTGCGTTGAGGTCCCCCATTAGATGAGGAAAT
>JZKD02S0247041.1:324469-345411 GCA_000966675.3 Picea glauca
ACCTGGACCAATTACCTCATGGAGCAAGAGTCTTCTCTGATGCAAGTCCAAGCCGATGGTGATGGATGTTGCTGCTGCTGACAGGACAAATCTGACGAAGAAGAAGAAGGATGGGTCCTCCGGGGCCATGCTTAGGTCAATCCTGCTCTCGGTACTCCATGTCTAGGACTTGTGGGCCTCGAGACATGATCTCCTAGTTATCCCTATAAATAGGGGATAACAGTTCCCTTGCATGCTTGAATTACTTTGCCATTTTTAGAGCCATAGATAAATTATTTTGAACATAATTGTAATAGATGTTTACTAAACCGTGTCTTGTATTTTAATTTAATAATTCCATACTAACATGGAATCATGATGCAATTAGATGAGCTTTTTTTGTCGGGGAAGTAATGAGAGTGGAAATAGAGGAAATTGAGGCAAAAGAGGAAGAGTGCCCAACATGTTTTGGCAACAAGGTAGACAGAAGAAAATGAAGTTTTCAATACATTTTGATGTTGATTCTGAACAATTTAACCAACTGGTACAAACTAGATATCTAAACCTTGTTGGGAAGACAACATTGCCATAGCCTCAAGCTCCTCCTAATCCCCCCCTACAACCACAACCTAGTATTGCAAATTTCCTTGAACCTCCTGTGCAACTTGTCAACAATGACCGGGACAATAATACCATGATCCCCCCTCTAGCATAGCTCATTGGCATAATAACCCTTTACCTCCATATCCTCTTCTGCAATCAATTCCACTTGTTTCATATGCTACCTCCATGGCCCAATCAGTTCAAGTTCCTTTAAATTACAAAGTTCTTCCCATTGAACCCCAATTTGACAAAGGAAAACAACCTGCCAACTCACCAAGCTCAGAGACATCTCAATCCTCTTCCATACATTCAAAACAACCTTCAACCAAAGCAGAAAGTAATAAGAAAGAAATCACTTTCAATGATATGCATCCTGAGATAGAGAAATCGGAAGAAAATAATTTTTTTGATAAAGACTCACTTAAATTCAGGTCTGATCTCTCAGAAGGAAGTAGGCAAAGAGAGGAATCATCTAGAAAGAAATATTATTTATGATTTATTTCAATTTTATTATGACATTACAACTTAGACACTTGATACACATTTTGGATGGATAACAAACACATGATATTATTTTTGAGAACTTTAAATATCATGGCATTTTGGTATTTTTTGGAGGTACAAGTGTTTGTTGATTTGGTATGTTTTATATAGGTTGATTTTTTATATATTTCATGATGCTTATATATTCATGGCATTTAATCATATTTTGGAGTTACAAGTGAAATGCTAGAAATAAAGGAACAAAGACCTAGTGGGACCCCACCTATTATTTAATATTTATTACACTTATTATAAATAAAAGTTGTCCTCTCCTATTAAAATTTATTTAACTTTCTAAACCAAAAAGTAGTTGAAGTACTCAAACTACTTTTTGAAGAGATAAAATAATGAGAGAAAGACAAAAGAGGACATGAGAAAATAGAGAAGTAAAGGTCTTCTCTTGCCTCAAATGATAATTTTTTTCTATTCATTCATTCCATTATGACTTTCTTTATAGCTGAGTTATCTTGTTGATAGGAGGGTTATTCTGAAGGTGGCGAAGAAAGGACTAGGAAGCATTGATTACTAACATGCTCCAAGGTTATTCGATATTCTTGAATGTCTATTTGGTTTTAGTTGGAAGTTCTAAATTTATTTCAGTGTTGATTAATGCTAGTTTTGCAAAGTTCAAAACAATGATGCACTTGTAGCTTGGATTGATCCAGTTCAGTTTTCAATTCTAGTCTTCATTTTTTTCACACCAGTTGTCTATGTATAATTCAAATAACATCTTAGATTCCTAAGTGTAATTTTGATCCAAACCCTCATAGGGGTTTGAAAAGACAAACTTAGTTGTAACTCAGATTGAGATTAATAAAGTTATTTGTTGATTTCTTCTCATTTATGAGATTTGTTGTATACTGATTTTCAGATTTATGTTTTCTTGCATTTACTTATTCAAATATTTTATTAATTCATTTTGCAAGCATGTGTTTCTCCCAATCAATCTACAATGACTTCTTCTAATGGTTCCAATAGTACTAGTGGATCTACTTCATCATAAGTTTCGTCTTTTTCCTTGATCAGAAGCATGTATAGTCACTTTAATCATGTCCAATCAAATACAAATCCTACAAAATTGATCAAACAATACGATTTATTTCAATTTGAAGAGGATGCAAACGCTACTCTGCGGCATGTATCCTCTCCTTTAGATCTAACTCCAATTACCACTCCTCTTCCAAAGTTTAAAGATGATTTGCCCAAATTCTCCGGCAATAGAACCATTTCAGTTAATGAATTTAGTTGCTTTTTCAAATGCATGTCATAATATTGGGGCAAATTGTTATAGCACAAAATGCCACACCTATTCATTTGTGTTGTGGCCTAACCCTTTTCCCAATGCTTGCTAGAATTTTCCCTAAAGTTCCTCTCAAAAATCATCTAAAAAAAATGCCATAAGAATATATCCGCGGGTTTCCCTAGTGCAACACGCAGACATTCGCGTCTTTCTTCACTGCAACCTGCGAATTCCCTCATTTTTGGCGAAAAACAAAATAATCTCATGTTTTCAGTTGGGCTCGTTTCCCAACAACCATTGCACATACATAACAAATTTCAACTCAACAAACCTATTTGGGAAGATATAAAACAACCATAGAGGGATAAAGAGGACAACACAAGTCCCTCGGTGCAAATTTATGTTGCCAACATCTAGCAAGCCTCCTTTCCCTATATATTCTGAGCAACATCCCCTTTAGTTTGGAAATTCCTTTTCTAGAGCTTAGACTGTTTAGTATAAGGTTTGTTGGGTAGACTCAAAGAATAGACTTGTTTGTCTACATATCCAAATTCACTGTCGTTTCAGTGTCATCTTGGTTGAATGCTTTTTGTCTTTTTCCTTGCTTTATGCCTTGTTTCAAAAAGAAGAAAAAAATATTTGCATTCCCGTAAATATTTTTCTTTTGTAAACGAATAATTTAAAAAAAATATGTTGGTTTGTTTACTTCTCATTTCTTGAACCCTTGCCTTCCATCTTTGAAAGAAAAGAGGTAGTCACTTATTATTCAGGTAGTTGCATTATGGTTTGGTAGTGGTAACCTTTTTTTATTAAAAAAATAATCTAGTAGTACACGTTTTGAATCCTTGTATGCATTTGCATCTTGAGGTGTTCTAAATCTTGCACTCAAACTCTTGTTTTCATCTAAAAAAGAAAATAATTTGCTTCTTAAGCACCGCTGCATCTATTTTCATTCGAAGAAACTGATTGTGTGTTCTTATATCGCATTTCTTTCGGAGTCGGTCTAAAACATCACCAAATTTTTATCCACGCCCCTTTTGAGTAAAAAAAACCTATTAAAATGAACGCGTAACTAAAATTTATTAGAAAAAATTCCTTTTTCTAGGGTAAACAAACAAGTTTAGGCTAGGGCCTTGGCATAGGTTGGAGAGTAAATTTATTCAAGGCCACTAAACAAACATAAGTGTCTTAGATAGGGAGTGTAGAACTTATTTTTTCGTATAGGTGGGTTTGGAAGCTCCTCTAACACAAGAGTTAAACACGAGGTCGCATAAGGAATATCCGAGGAGATTCCCCTCTAGAGTTGGATAGAACGTAGTGGAAATGTTATGTAATGGGGGTTTCGATTATACCCATACCTCCGTGAGATGCAATACTTTCGAGGCTTCAAGATTTGTTACCCTTCCCACACTTTTGATCTCGACTGTCGACTATACCCCCCAGGCACCGAATGCATGATAAGATCCATAGTTTCTCCTCCTAGGTGTATCACAAGGTGACTCTGGGGGTTTTTCTTAGTACCTAGGGAAGATTTTGTATCACACAATTCAGTACTACTAGAGGGTGCCCCACGAAACATGGGTACTTACACTGGATCAGGATGATTTGTGGAGGTCAAGATAACTGCTTCTCATACCTTCGTTCGTTGGTCCACAAGGCTTAATCAACCCATGCCTTCGTCCGAAAGAGCCCGAGCCCAATTTGTTATTTTTTTCGGTCCCAAGGCTTAATCCACTTGAGTTGGAATCTTGACAAAGTTGTTTGCATCTATCTTGTCTTTAGGTATTTTTAGTGGTGTGCTTGGTGAAGGTAGTTTAACCTTAGTAAGGCGAGTCAATTGTCACCGAGAGATAATCACTCAAACTGGAAAACTTACCGCCTCGAAGATAGAGGAGAATTCAAGTCCTTCCACCTAAGGAAGATATTATAAATAATTCTCCTCTGTCTCCTCAAAGGCATCGACTTTATTAGTCTCACACTTTTGTACTGGTTGGTCAGACTGAGATCGTAGACCATAACTCTCTAGAAGTTATAGAACCAAAAGAGGTAATTTTTTAGGATCTCGGAGTTGAGGAATTCACTCAACACGCTAATTCTTCATCACCTTGGACTTTCCCATTTATGGCCATATGAGTCCCTCCTCTAGGATCAAACTTTGTTTATAGTAGTCTTCTTCGTTGGGGCATTATGAATGACACTTCGCTAGTTTCAGGGTTGGGAGCCCCAACAACTCCCACATCGACCATCATTACCAAGGGGATCTTTCCTCCTAGTATGTCATCTCAAATGACAAATGTGGTTCAATCTACCGTTTCCGCGACAACCAACAACATTGCCTTGTCGATTGTTGGTCTCACTCGAGTTTTGAGTGTCGATGCATCTTTCACATTAACAACAAACAATTTCTCTTTCAGAATTTCATCGATGGATGTGATTAATGTGGTTGCGAGTTCTCAACAAACATCTCAGTCCTTGAATGTTGGTGTAGGGAGCACGCAAGCTCCCTACCAAGATTTTTCTTTGGGTCGGGATCACATTCCTCCATCATCTCCATTCGTTGGAAGTGGACATGTTCCATTCTCTTTCCCTAACCTTGCATGGGGCTGGGGGGCCTATATGGGTAGCGAATCCCATTCCACTAGTATGTCATCAAATTAGACCCCTTTCACACTTTATGGTGGGTTCGGAAGTAACCCTTTCACCATGTCTGTAGTGCTGGCAGGGGTCAACCCCTTCCAAGGTCAGTCTTCCCTCTGAAAAATACCTTTGTCCTCGCTAGGGGCACCTTTGGGGAGTACTCCTCTCAAAGGTCAGTGGAATCCCTTCATAGGAATGTCGCAAGTGGGAAACCTCTTTATTGGTCAGTCCACCCCTATTCCATGATTTCTTCCTTTTCATGGGGGGTTCGTTGGAGGCGACCTCGATTTTTCTCTAGGGAACCAGATAGGTGGAGGTTTTCCTCCATTTAACCAGCGACCACAAGGTTTAATCCCAAGATCTGGTACAATAACAAACTCTTTCTGGTAACCTGGTGCCAACTACAACCGAGGATGTTATTTTCAAGTTGCTCATTGGTCAATGACGCAACTTAGGTTACTGTTTCTGGAAACTTTGCATTTTCTAGATTTGTCCAAGTTGATGAACGATCTTATTATTCATGACCCTAGTTGGCTTGCGGTCCCGACTAAATTACCTTTAGACATTCCAAAGTTTGAGGGGAAAAGTGGTGAAGAACCGCAGGACCACATGAGGACATTCCATTTGTGGTGCTCATCCAACTCGTTAAATTATGATTAGATCAGATCATGTTTGTTCCAGCATACTCTCACTAGAGGCCCTCCCAAATGGTATATTGAACTCGAGAGGGGGAAGTACTCGACGTTCGGTGATTTAGCCATGGTTTTCTTAAACCACTTCCAACTCCCTGTCTGGTACGATGCCGAGACAAAATTGTTGGATAATTTTGTACAAGACATTGCCACACACATTTTCGATCACATTCAGGAATGGAGGAGATCGAAGATCTTGATTAATGATATGGTTCCACTAGAGTTCCTCCTCGAATGGTTCCTGAAATCCTTACTCCCTTGTATTTCGAAGAATGTCGCAACTTCGAGAGTGTTTTAAGAGGAACAAACAATCTTTCGGGCACAATAGTTAGAGCTTATATACTCTCAGTCAAGAATGCTCTATGAGATTATGTCGAATGTGTTGCGATCTACTCTTGACTTGGCAAATCCAAAGTCCAACCCACATATCAATGGTATAGTGGGTTTTTCTCAGTCAAAAACTATAGATCTGGCCACTATCCAAATGAAAAAACTTACTATCCATCAACCTGCAGCCGGTCCAGCCACTCACTCGACCACTCATGTCACCGAGCCTTCCAATGTACATTATGTGCAAACGAAGACTTCGAAGGGTCCTCCACAACCCATAGACAAAATAAAAGGTAAGGGAAAGAAATGTGGTGGGGGTAATAATAAAAGGTTGGATAAAAATGCTGAGGGGGAAAAGGATGAGAAGAGAAAGGTGAAGTTTCCTTGCAAGCCTTGCGATGACGATCACCTTACACATCAATTCCCATGAATGGAAGAAGCCTAGTGGCTTATGAAATTGAATCAACAACAACAACCCGTTGTGTTGCAAGACCCTTTTCTGCAAGGGAAAATTTTTCAAGATGGTTCTTCTAACTTCAACCCACAAGGAGGCACTTCAAGTGCTCCCACCTATGATGTATGTAAAGGTGTAGTAAACATGCATAACTCCTCGAAGCTAAAAGATGTAGATTTGTCGATGAGAAATCAGAATTATGATAACCCTGAGTCGACTGAGAAAGGTAAGAAAACTTTAGAGGATTAGGCTCCACTCTACATAGAGAAGCATGAGAAAGAAACAACATTGCACATACCTAAGGGAGTTTATAAAAGGAAAACGCATACCCCTAATGCACGAGCCACTTTGAATTATTCAGTGGTGGAGGATTTGGCTCAAACACCTTGTGCAATGTCTGATTTGGAGGTTCTCCAAAGTTTCCCCTTGCAACGCACTGTGGTGTTATCTTCCATAGGAGCTGTAGACTCTCCTAGTCAGCTTGTAATGAAGTTTGATGCTATTTATGTGAGACCATGCTTTCCATATCAAGTAGCTTTTCAGATTGGGGTTGTTTGCAACAATCTCTTAGTTAAGAGAACCGTCATTGATGAAGGAGCTTCCACGTGCGTGATGTCTTTGTCATGCCAGAAAGTCATCGGTTCTCCTGAACTTACACCTTCTCCTATACTCTTGACTGCCTTTGATGGACGCTCATTTTAGCCACACGATATGATTCCTTCATGTCCGATCACACTAGAGAGAAAGTCTGTTTGCATAGAGGTTGAAGTAGTTGATGCACCGCTCGATTATAATCTCTCTTTAGGAAGAAGTTGGACTTATGTCATGACAATTGTCGTGTCGACAATTTTTTGGATTATATGTTTTCCCCATGAGGGAAGAATTGTGACTATCGATTAGGTGGCGTCCAACCTTTCTGACGTGGCAGCTAATCTTGGAACTACTGTCCCTTGGATTGAAAACTCTCAGGTGGCCACTGAGAGCATCGATTGTGGGATGTACCCTTCGCTAATGGGATATTTTGAATTCCCTGCACTAATTTTGTACGTTTGGCCTCCTTCGGTTAATAAGGTCACTTCGTTTAGAATGGAGTATATACAAGTCCCATGGACCCTTCCCTCACCATCTAGTATGGTTGAAGGTCAAGTTCATGCCAGGATGGCTGAACCTTTGTCTGCAACTGAAATAGGTTATCGAGCCATTCAGTTGGCCACAACAGACCTAGATCAAACTCCAACGGTCACCGAGGAGGATGATCTCTTTCCTGAGCCTATCTGGGATAAAAAATCTTCAATATCTCAAGACTTTTTAAGTACGATCTTGCCTCCAGATGAAGAAATTAGCGAGGTGATGGTCGGAGCCAAGAGGCTCTGGTAGGATTTGCATCATAGATCATATTTCCTCCCTGAACTAATCCAAGTTGAGAGTGGAGAGTTCAAGTCAGCCGTTGTTGTAAGTGTTGATGGAGTAGTCAATCCCTTGGCTAGACATGGTGTCTATGCCGAAGAAAACATGGATAATATATCAACGATGATCCCGGTTAATATTTCTAAGAATCCAAAAATTGTCGAAAACATATTTATTAGAGTATAATGCTCACTGGATGATATCACTCAATATACAACACTCTTTAAGGAATTTCAAGACGTGTTTGCATGATATTACGAGGAAATTCCTGGCATTGATCCTTGAATAGTTAAACATAAGATTCAAACCTATGAAAATGTAAAGCCGATTTGACAGAAGTTGAGACTTGTGAACCGACGAAAGGCAGCAACAATAAAGGCAAAATTTGAAAAGATGCTTAATGCAAGCTTTATCTACCCAGTTACTCTAACAGAATGGGTCTCCAACCTTGTTCCTGTTGATAAGAAGAAGGGTATGATCCGTGTTTGCATGGATTTTAGGGACTTGAATAAGGCATGTGCTAAAGACAACTTCCCGACACCATTCATTGTTCAGATCTTGGATGAGTGTGTGGGGAGCGAGATATTCTCTTTTATGGATGGTTTTTTTGGCTACAACCAAATTGAAATTCATCTGGAAGACCAACACAAGATGACCTTCATATATCCCTGGGGTACGTTCACTTACAAGAAAATCTCATTTGGTCTTAAAAATGCTGGTGCAACATTCCAGCGTGCCATGATGTTTGCATTTCATGACTTGAAACACATAGTGGAGGCATATTTAGATGATCTCATGACTCACTCACACAAGAGGGACCAACATCTCTTACACCTTCACTTAGTTTTTGAACGATGTATTTTCTATATGATTCGATTGAATCCACACAAGTGTATTTTTTGTGTGACTTATGATCATCTTTTGGGATTCATCGTTTCGACAAAAGGGATCATGGATGACCCCTTGAAGGTTGAGGCAATAGCTCAGTTTCCTCCCCTGCATACATTCAAACAACTTCAGAGCCTATAAGGAAAGGAATTTTTTCTTAGGAATTTTGTCCCGAACTATGCTAACATAACAAAGGGATTTATGCACATTTTGAAGAATTAGGGGTCCCATTATGTTTGGAAGAAGTTGCACAACGTTCTTTTAATGCTTTGAAGTAGGAATTGGTTTCAAATCCACTATTGATTCCCCTAATTACAATCAAGACTACTTGTTGTATATGACAACAACAGAGTCTTCGATTGGCATGGTTGTGGTTCAGGAGGATGATGAGCTCCAAGAGCATGTCGTCTATTACTTGAGTTGCACTCTCATGGGTCTTGAACTTGGATACTCGCATGTAGAAAATCTGGTTTTGGAAGCCTTTCATGCTATCCAATGGCTCTGACAATACATTCTATTACCAAAGACAACTGCCATCACTGCGATCAACCCATTTCAACATGTTTTGACTAGGAGAATTATTGGTGGGAGTACAACAAGTGGATTGTTGTGCTTCAAGAGTTTGACTTGGACTTTGCATATGCAAAATCTAAGAATTCTTTAGTCTTCGCTGAGCTGATGTCAGAGTTTCTGGTAGAGAACGGGGAAGGCAAAATGACAGATTCATTTCCCAATGAGCACATTTTCCTCATATCTTCGTCTGATTCGTGGTATGGGGATATCCTTATATATCTACAAACTCTGAAGTTCCCTTCAAACTTCTCAAGAGACGAGCAACGACAAACCCGTCATATGGGGAAAAACTACCTCATTATCGCTAACACTTTGTATCAGCGAGGGGTGGATTCGATCCTTCAACGTTGCTTAAATCTTGAAGAAGTGGAGGTCGTTTTGAATGACTGCCATAGTATATCATGTGGTGGTCACTTGTCTGGGTTGGAAACAACCCAAAAAAAATTGTGCGCAAGATGTTGTTGGCCTACGATCTTTAAAGATTGTGTTGAAGCGGTCAAGAAGAGTCATCCATGCCAAATTTTTACTAGGAAAATGTGTGCACATACTGCTCCAATGTTTCCCGTCATCACTATTGGCCCCTTCATTAGGTGAGGGGGGTTGATTTTATGACATGCCACCTGACTTCGGCTAGGGAGTATCATTACATCATTGTGGTTGTCGACTACTTTACTAAGTGGGCCAAGGCTATGCCAACTTTTTCTAATGATGGGGAGACATCAACACTATTCATATTCAATCAGATCATAAATAGGTTTAGGGTTCTGAGAGAGATTTCCATTAACCAAGGAAGCCACTTTTAGAACCGCATGATGTCAAAGTTAGTATCGAAACTAGGGTGTAGGCAGGAACACTCATCCCCTAACTATCCCTAGGTTAATGGTCAAGTTGAAGCCATCAACAAGTCATTAAAAATGATACTGAGAAGAACAGTTAATTCAACTAGAATGAACTGACACTTGATGCTTTACTCGACCTTTTGGGCTTACTAGACCTCAGCCAAAACTGCCACTGGCTTCTCATTGTTCCAACTCATTCATGGAGTGGAAGCAATTTTTCCTATTGAATGTGAAGTTCTTTCAGTCAAGATAGCAGTCGAGCTCCTTTCGAACACAACTCGGCTTGAATAACACTTAGTTTACCTTGACCCTCTCGACGAGCAACATCGAGATGCAACTTTAGCAAATGAAGTGCATAAGAAACAAGTGAAGTCCCAATATTATAAGGTTGTCCATCCCAGGGTATTCTTCGAGGGGGATCTTATGTTGGTCTATGACCAGGACAAGGGTGCCTTAGAGGTAGGAAAGTTAAACCCCATGTGGTTTGGCCCTTATGTCATGCGATGGGTTTTAGAGAAAGGATCTTACAAGATCATGGATTTTGAAGGAAATGTGATGTCTGAGCCTATAAACGGGCTCTACCTGAAGAAGTACTATGCTTAGGCTCGAGGGATTCAACATTAATGCTCTTGTATTTTTATTGTTTATATTGTACATAACTTTGTTTACGTCTTTAGTCTTATTGTTGCGTTAGTGATTGATGTGCCTCTGTTGTGTTGTAGATGCCCGAGGATTCTTTGATTTACTTCGGATTTGCAGATGGCGCCAATCACCATACTCGACACCTAACACCCACTTCTTGGGTGATCTATTCACCATCTAGTCAGCTAGTTTCCGTTGGAGGTGTGTGTCTCGGGTCAACTACTAACAAAGTTACCGAGTATAGCACAATTTTTGAGCTTTTGTAAGACGCATTGTCAAGTGGAATTAATCGCCTCCAAGAGTTCATGGATTCACAATTCATTGTCTCATAGTTGAATGGTGTATATCGAGTTCACGATCTAGTGCTATTACAATTTTTCCTTAGGGTACGTCTTCTAGAAGATTCTTTTGAGTTCATTACTTACGAGCATGTTCCTAGGAGAGCTAATGAGTTACATGATGCTTATGCTAATTATGTGTTATATTGGCATGTATATCATCATTAAATTAAAGAACACACAATCACATGTAAATATACACTTTTGCAAGTAAAGTACAAAATGTACATAATGCACAAAAATAATATATATACCAAAATGAGATCCATCAAGTACAACGTTTGGGATCTCCTAGCCCCCAAAGGTCATATAATGTTATACAAGTAAAAAAGTGTGCTATGAACACATAATATGTCTAGGCCTAAGGCCGATGCACCCTATCATAACAAACTATGGTGTTCGCCAAATGCCGGAACAATCAGACCCATGGCTTGGGTACTCCTATCAGTATCATTATTTTTAGGGTAGAGTTAGAGGTTTGTCAAGAGTTTGCAAAGTCATGCCTTGGTCTTGGGAAGACCAATGCATTCCAAATTGAGTCATTGTGGTTGTGTGTGTCTTCTAGGAGTTATGTCTCATGAGTTGTTTCAAAGTCAGTCAGTCATTATTGCTATGAACCATCAAAATGGCATGTCATAAAATGAGTCAAGTCTAACTCTAGGTAGAATGATTTAGTGGGGATGTCATAGGACATGATGACACATTATGAAAGAACAAGAGTCATCAATTTTTTTTATGGAATATTTGTTTTCTTTTCAAATATTCGTGATACTTGACCCGTAAAAAGTGCATACACTGCGCAAGCATGCTAAGCAAAATCCTTGGCACTACACTAATTGTCATATCACCCGAAAAATAGTCTAATCATACTTCAAACCCTTCTTTGCTTGGCATATGCATGTATATCCTTCCCATTTTCATTGCAAAAGAACCCTCTGCCTTCGATCAAGTCTCTTGTCTGCAGAAAATTCAATTTTTCCACTCGCTACGAAAAACTTGTCTGTCTGCTACGCAAACTCCACACAAAATTGCACACTACACATCCTCTGTGCATGTTATGCATCCTCTGTCTTCCCAAATTTCGCTGTGTAAAGATTTAAAAGTTTTTTTTGTGTTTGTCAAACATCCTGCGCCTACATACATCTGATCCAAAGACTTGCTCATCATTTTGTTGAGTCCATTGACACTTTTGAACAAACCCTAACCCTGTCATTCGCTCTATAAAGTGCCATTTCTGAGTTTTAGCGTTTGAACCTCTCCATATTTACCAGTCTTTGTTTTAGCCTACATTTTCAACATGGCCACTCAAGGAACAAAAAATACAACAAAGGAGGTAGTGTGTTGAGGTGTGAGCCACAGAACTTGGAGTTGGTGAATTCTGATCCTGCATTTAGGGTTTTATTTGAGCAAGCTGGCTGCATGAGGTTCTATGAGAAAATTCAAGGATATAATGCGCAGGTGACAAATGAGTCCACCCTAAATTTCAATGGTGTCCAGACAAGGGTTGCTAACATTACCTTCTAGGTATCAGAGGACACAGTGGCTGCTGCAATAGAAATTCCAGTTCAGGGAGAGAAGTGGTTCAAAGGTATGCCTCTTGATCCATCTTTCTATACTGATTTCCTAAAACTTGAGTACACAAAGTAGATGTTTGGAACCACTATTCCAAGAGAATGTATACTGTAGCATTATGAAAAGTTGTTAAGAGTGGTGCAATGCGATTTCACTTGTGAGGGAAGATTTGACAGGGTATACCTTTACCACATAAGACTTCTGATGCATTTCATAGGGAAGAACCCCTTGAATTTACCTTTCTATCTGTACATAAGTTTAAGAAAAATGGCAGACATGGTACGAGCTAGGGTTGATCAACTTAAGTCTAGTTTGTTTCATTTCTCCTTGGTTAAGTTTCTAGTGGTGGAAGAACTAAAGAAATCAAACAGAGATTGGGATTATTTTTTGACCTCAGCTAACATTTCTCTAGATCCCAAAGGAGACACCCCCTCATCTACTAAGAAAGTGGCCTCTAGAGTTTCAAGTGAGAAAGAAAAATGGTCTGTAGAACATGGCATGGGGAAAGGTAAGGAGATTTTTGATTCTTCATCAATCCAACCAACTAAAAAGAAAGGTAGAAGGCTACATTTTTTTGATGAGGTGGAGGAAACACCAAGAGTCAGTAGCCCAATCACAAGGTCAGATGCCAAGAGATTTCCTATACCTTCCCTACATACACAGTCTGTTGATCATTCAACTCAAGGAATGGATGAAGATTAGGTGCAACTAGAAGAGAAAGACCAAGTAATCAAGGAGATAGAAAACTAGCTTAAGGAAGCTCAATATGTCATAGCTCATTTTTTCATGATAACAAGGAAATGAAAGGAAAATTGGCTGAGAAGGTTTCTGATATTCAGACTCCACAAGATGAAATAGGTTCAAATAAGGAATCATCCTTAAAGGTTCCATAAGCTTCTAAAGAGAAGGAAAGCAGGAAAAATATTAAGACTGTGGATTTGATTAAACCTACACCCCCCTTAACAAGATCCTTAGCCAGAAAGATAACTTCTGATTACAATCTTGCAGAGGAAATACTAGCACAAGGCCAACATGCACCAATTGAGAAGACTTATACTTCACCTGGAGAGGGTGAGAAAACCATCAAGTGGCTAAATAAGAAACTCAAAGAGGCTCAATACCTAATCTTTCAGCTCAGGGAGAGTAAGAGAGTATCATATATAAGGTTTCAGGGACACTTTAAGGAGTGTGGGATAGCGATCAACAATGCTTGTGCTACCCTCACAAATGCTCAGTCAAATCTGCGAAGGAATGCACTGTTGTTTAGGAAAGTGGGTAATTTGAAAAGGCAAAATATGTCACTGAGAAAGGAAAACAGGTCTCTCAAGCTGAGGATGAAGGTTAATGATGAAGCTAGAGTGATGAAGCTAGAGTGAATTTATAACTACTTGCTGAGGTGGTTGAGTTATAAGTCTCACATCTTCACAATTTTTCTTTTTGAAGAATCACAAATGATCAGTTTTTGACTTTGATTGGAAAAATTCATTTTCAGAACTTGCGTAGCGATCTCACACTACACAAGTGCTGTAGGTACATAGGAGGTTGAAGGACATTGGGAAATAATGGGTAAATCATATAGTAGTGATTTGGAGTCTCTAGAAGTATTGAAACCACCTCCCAAATGTATTTTGCTGAAGAAAACCTTCATGCTGTGTAAAGCTCGCTACACAACTGCTGTAGGTTGCAGTTACACAACGTGTTATAATAGCTCGCTACGCAAGGATGATAGAGAGCCTTGTCAACGCTTAGATCGCTCCAAGATTTGTCTCCAGCTGTCCCATGATGAATCATCAGTTTCAATTCAAAAATATATTAGAGATCTCTTTTTGTTAAATAATATTGTATGCATTAATATGGTCAAGGCCACATTGCTATTTTTAGCAAGTAGTTTACAATTTGTTCTCTTTTGATGTAATCAGATCCAAAATTATAGAGAAGTAGTGAAATTTGACTTCTTTAGCCTAGGAAGTTAGTTTGATTATATATTTGAGCATCTTGAATGTGCAAAGGGTTGTCAGAAGCACAAAGGACAACTTTGCATTGAACATTATACACATTTTCTGAATTTGAATGAAATACTAGTGTAGATGTTGAGAGCTTTTTAATACCAAAGATTCTAGTGGTAATGACCTGAAGTTCATGTTCCTTTTATGTATGCTCTTCTTTATATTTCATCTGTCGATACTTGTATGTTTAAATTGGATATCAAATAGTCTGAAATTTATCTAAAATGATTCTTTAGATTCTAGCAATTTGAACACTATCATTTCCTTCTTAACTCATCATAATTCATCTTTAGTGATGCTCTAAATGTCATTATGTGTTTTCCTCTCTCTTCCATTCTATAACATCGAATTAAAAACTAAAAGATCATTTCCTACCTAGCCTTTGCTTCCTTGAGATTTCTACCTCCCAAACACTGTTTTCATTTGCTTTCGAAGAATTGACTCCATTTCCCAATAGGTTCCTTTCTTTCTTGCCAACAAACCTTTAAAACCCTATTATCTATTCAAAAACCTAGCCACTGATCCTCAAAGAAAATCCATCTTTAGAGACCAAGTGACAAGAGAGATCCCTCTGTGAACTGAAAGGCTAGTTTCAGTTCTAAAGTGGTTATGTGGTTAGCTTTGTGAGTTGATTTGTTAGCCTAGGCAATTTACTTAGTGATAACATTTTGGCGTCGTTGCCGGGGAACAAAAAGTTAAATTTTCCCTGAGAAAGAACAACTAAAGTTTGATATTTGATTTGTGAGGGTAACAAAGAATCATATATAATATTGGATGAAAACATTTACCTTGGAGAGTTCATTTTATAAGATCAGTAGCAAAAAAGTAACTTTATTGAGAAATCCTAGCTCCAAAGAATATTTACACTAGGAGAAATCCAAATCTAGAACCTATAGCATATATGGCAAATCCTGAAAAAATATTACATAAAAGAAAAGAAAAGGTATTTGACTCATGTATTTTTCTAGACAAAAATATATCATTGACTAAGGATAGAGTGAAGAGCATTGATGACCTTGATTTTGATATAAAATTTGAGAAGAATTTGTTTAGATCTAGATTAGAGTCTAACTTGAATGAAGTTCTGTTTGATGAGAAGAAATTTCAATCTTTGATTTCTGTTGTTGCCATTCAAACTGTTGTCATTCCTAGTCAGATTGTTCAGCCAGTCCAGAATCCTCCTAGAGCCACGGCAACAAGATTTTCTCCCCTTGTCTTACCTGCTCAATTGCATGATCTACCTCAAAATTATAATTAGAGAATTACATCATATGATGTAGAAGATAATGTTTCATCTCAGAAACACTTAGATTGGTTTAATGAATTTGTTGACCTAGAGGAGGTAGATGATGAAGATGTAAAAATGAGACTATTTGTACAAAGTCTCTGAGGTGAAGTTAGAAAATGGTTTAAGTCTCTTCCAACAACAAGTATCCTTAATTTTGCATCCTTAGAAGCAAACGTCCTTGCAATATGGGGAGACAAGAAGAATCCTCTTCAAATGTTGACTCAATATAATAATATAAAGAGATCACCCAGTGAGACAATACATGAGTTTCAACCAGATTCATGAGTGTTTATAATTCAATTCCTACTGAAGTTAAACCCCCTCCTGAAGCTTCCAAACTTCGTTATGCCGACTCCTTTGACAATGATTTTTCCTTGCTGCCGAGGGAAAGGAGATATACTACACTAGATGACATGATGAATGATGCAATTGAAGTAGAAGTGAATCTGATGGCATCGAGAAAGATTAAGTATAATCCTGAAATTGATATGAAAAAGGTTTAAGGAGAAGCTTAACCCTCAACTTCCCAGACATCAAATGCAAAATTTGATCTAATGGTAACAACTATGGAAAGGTTGGTGGAAATTTTGTCCTTAGAAAAAAAATATGCCATCAGAGATCAACCTGAACTTCAACACATAAATCCTGATTTCAGAAGAGCACCAGTTCCAAAAATCAGATAGAGAGACCAAATAAATCAAGGTGATCAACAAATTAAACACCCCTTCCAAAATAACTATATGAATGAAAATTTTGATGAATCTCTTGAAGACAATATACATTATTGTGATGATACTGAAACAAATGTGTTCCTAACTAAAGAAAAACATGATCATTTTATGGATGCAAATGATAAGTTTATGTGGGAAAATGATGATATGTTGTCAATGGAAACAAAATATTATAAGAAGGGGTATCAAAATACCATCACGCGGTTTCAGAAGTAGTACAATCTCAGAAGTAAAAAGGTGTCTGGAAACCCACCAAAAGGGAATCCTAAAAGGGAGCCTCAAGTTAATTTAACTTCTTCAATTTAGCCTAAGAAAGACAATTTTGCAAGGGATGTATTGGAGACCGGAAAACAACAATAAAAGCCCCCAAAGAAGGTACCAAAGAGAACAAGGGATGCAATCACCAAAGAGGTAGAAAAAACTCAATCTCCTTTTAACTTTGAAAGAAAAATGGCAAAAATGGCAAAATTGGCAAAAATCAAAATTTATGTTCCTTTCAATGAGTTGATAAGAAATGGTGAATATAGAAGCCAAACCATCAAAATGCTGAAAATGGAAGAAGCATCTGCTACTTTGAATGTGAAAGATGATCAGCCCACAATCTTATTTGGTCCACGGATCGAAGAAAGTGGTGATGATGGTGATGTACCTCCTTTCTATCTCAACCTTAAAATTCACGATATGACCTTACATAATGCATTGCTAGACTCAGGAGAATATCATAATTTGATTCCCAAGGTAATCATGGATGAACTAGGTTTGGACATCACTAGACCTTACAAAGATCTTTTCTCTTTTGATTCAAGGAAGGTAAAGTGTTTGGGCTTAATCAAAGATCTGGTTGTGTCTCTATCTCAAATTCCATCAAAGAATTTGGTCATGGATGTAGCTGTTGCTGACATCCCTCCAAAGTTTGGCATGCTATTGTCAAGGTCATGGGCTGAAAAGTTGAAGGGCACTCTACATATGGACATGTATTATGAAACTATACCATTTTTTGTCCAAGAAAGGAGACTGTATAGGGAAGTACTAATGAAGTACATGGTGAGTAGCAAAAGAAAATCTAACAATCATCCTATTTATTCTGTTGACACTGAGGTTGGTTCTTCAATTTTTTACAATGAATTTTGCTTTGAAGAAGAAGAGCCAAAGTGTTATAACCCTAAATTGCTTCATACATGCATACTTGGCATTTGGCCCTTTTACTTGCTATTTTTTCCAATCCATCACTGAGTAGCTCTTCTTAAAAACACTATTTTTGAAGATGTACGCGCCCTGCATCACTAATGCCCATGTACACACACCTACTGCACCACTACATCCCATGTACGTATGCTAGCTGCACCATTACAACCCCCGTATACTTGCAAAAGTTGCAAAAATTAAAAAGTTGCAAGGAATTCGTTGAGATTACGAGCTATTGGGTAGTTTCCCAACTGATCCACCACCTATAGCCCATCACCCAACTGAATAACCATCCTTTTGTCATATAAAAGGAGGTGTTGGGGTCTCATTCCTAACATAAGCATAAGAATGGTGAAACTCTGTTCGTTTCACATCCCCTCCTTGCGCCAAGAATTGCAGCCACCTTGTGATATTTGCATCAGAATTTCCCATTTTGCCCTTTCCCCTCCATCATAATACTATTCCATTTCCCTAGTGTTAGGACTCTATAATGTACCTTTTTCCTCACACTTTCTGCTACCATTACATCCTTTTTCCATTCACATTTAAACTTACATTATCACCTTACCCTATCTCTCCAAAGGTATATAACGTCTCTTCTCTTTGCTATATGTTTAATCTGTTTTGCATATAATTTTACATTACTCTCGTACTTAACCGTTGATCAGAAATATATAAGTGCTGAAATAGTTCGAACTGCAGATTATCATTGTTGTTTAAAGGGCCGTTGCTGAAACAGTCTGTGGTCTACGATGCTGAAACAACAACTCACACAAGAAGAAGCTGTTACACTCTTTGTGGTCTACGATGCTGAAACAACAACTCACACAGAACCTATTACACTCTCCGTGGTCTACGATGATGAAACAACAACTCACACAAGAAGAAGTTGTTACACTCTCCGTGGTCTACGATGCTGAAACAATGATTCACACAAATCTGTTACACTGACCACAACAACTGCACCTTGAGCTAGAATTAACCATCACTGCTGCGTGAGACCACGTTGCTGAAACAGTCAGAATGCAAATCCCGTTGCTGAAACAACCCGTGATTTGCGATGCTAAAACAACATACAACAACAGTAACAAGAAGATAAATAAAGAAGCTGTTACTCCATCTGCAACAACACCACCTCACTCAGCACCTTTTCAACTATTGTAATAGCATTCTGTTACGGGAGGCTAGGGTATCCTATTCCAGTATATAGATTAGATCTGACTAAGAATAAGATTCAGATGTGCACATGTAATTTGATGATAAAATTGTATCGAGAGGATTCTCCTCTTTAAATAAGAGGAAATCATCATTAGAGAGGACCTTCTTTTTGGTTAAGAAAGGATTTACAGAGAAGGACATGTTTTACTTCAGACATTGTAACATGATACAGTTAACAGATGAATAAAAGATTGTTCTGAGCATTCCTTCCTAGTTCCTTTCGTTTATGGGGAATCTTGTGAGAAGGGAGGGCCCACCTTCTTCACAAGATTCACCCATTAACTCTGTAGTGTGTCAGTGTTATTTCTGTTTATGCCTTGATTAAATTCTGTTTTGCTGAAACACTACTTTACTGAACTCTGTTTTGCTGAAACTCTGCTTTACTGATTGTTACATTGTTTTCATATAATTCATTCTTGGGTAATTGTTAGTCATTCTAGTTAGCAATCCTGTTTGGTGAATTTATGAAAGCGTGATAATCAAGGACAGGTGCTGAAGATTCCTGCTTGGGGAATAGGGTCCTGTTCTCTGTTAAGAGATAGTTAGCCTTCAGTGTGTATCAATCATTTCAATTAGTAATGAGTTCATGAAAGTGTGATGATCGGAAACAGGTGTTGAAGATTCCTGCTTGGGGAATAGGGTCCTGTTCTCTGTTACAGAATAGTTGGTATTTCCTTTTGCAGTATCTTGAAGGATTTCTTTCCGAGGTTGTTATTTCTTAATGTAATCCAGGATTATTTGGATAATTATTTCTTTAAACTTTGAACTCTGCAATAGGTAGGTTGCTTTCTTGTAATTCAAAGTAGAACTTCAGTTTGTTCAAGGCAAGGTGTGATTAGTGTATTTTTACTACAACTCTAGATTGCTTTTGAGATTGAGCATATACAATGTGTGATTACCTTTGAAATAAACAGACTTCCCTGGGTTGTCAATTTATGTAGCACTTGATTGTTTAGTTAAATAAACAATTATAGTGACCAACATTTTGGCGCCGTTGCCGGGGAAGGTAATTATAGATTTCAAAAGCACTTATGTTCTTTCAAATATAAAGATTGCATGAGAGGACGTGGAGACCCCAAAGAAACCGACCCTACAGGTGGCATGGGTAGAGGAAGGGGAGGAAGAAAGACTTATATTGACGAGATTATATCAAAATCTGAATCTGCTGCTCCTCAACGACGAAACTCTCGGAAACCAAAATCCCAACCTTCATTTCAAGAAAAATTTGAAATGGGGAAAGAGGTTTGGAGTCCTGAGATAGTCGAGAAACCAGCTGGAAACATTGAGGACAGAGAAAGTGCAACAGGGGAGAAAACAAAAGAAAACATGGATGAGTATAATGAAGATCTGCATCATGAAGAACAGGCAGGTCCTGAAAGAGAGGTAAATGATGAAAACTCTTTTTCCACTTTAGGATTTCCTATTGGTGATCTTCCTAGAGGGGTAGCTCCCATGAAGAACATTCCACTCTCAGCATTACCTAACTTTCATGGTTTATCTTCAGAAGATCCTGATGAATTCCTTTTTGAGTTTGACATATTATGCAGAAGTTATGATTACATTTCCAATGCTAAAAAATTAAAACTATTTCCAACAACATTGAAAGGAAATGCACTAAGATGGTTCATGAGTCTTGGAGGTCATGTAATCACAACATGGGACTAGATGAAACATAAATTCCTGCATAAATACCAGGACTATTGCCGAACAAGAGAAAAAAGAGAGGAACTATTCAAGATGATACAGAAAGAGGATGAAAATCTGGAGGACTTTGTAG
>JZKD02S0247041.1:362998-379890 GCA_000966675.3 Picea glauca
ACAAAGCTCACACATAATTGAGATATATATGAAAACATGTATATTTTCTAATATTTAATCATAAATTCACTTTTAATACTAAAATGAATAAAGTGGAAAATAATAATGTGGAATCAAAATGTATTTATGAAAATGGTATGACAAAGGTTTAATGGGGCGATGAAATGTAAAGAATAGTGAAGGGAAAGGTGGATGAAAATACGACATTTCTGAGTCCCAACACCTGCCCTGTCAATCTGCCTGTTTGTTTTCTTTTTGAGAAGTTACAGAGGCGTACGTAACCTGCTATGGGTCAACACATGTACATACATGCCTTTCTTTATAGATAGCCCACGTACATACGCAGGCTGGTTACGCACTAGTAGCGTGCCTGTTTCAAGAATTTTTTCCTTTGAGAAGAGGCAATCAACCTCTTCCCTGATTGAAGTTTGAATTCTCAGGGTTTCTTGACTAAGTACAATGTCTCTATTTTTACAGTTGAAGCCTGGGTTGGATGTCAGTTTTCTTATCTTTTTAAAATATTTCTTGTGTTTAATTTCGAAAGGGTTTTGGGTGAGTCTTGGAGGTTTTGACCAACCTGTTTGGAGTCTTCAGTGACCCCTGCGATCCGCGGTGGGCCAGAGGTCAGTTTTCAGTCTTGTCTTGGTTTTCACTTTTTCCCCTTTTGCTTGCTTCAAAGAAAGAGAAAAAAATATTTATTTCAAGTTTTTCCTGTTTAAAGCATTTCCAAAAAAGAAAAATAAATTAGCATAAGTGTTGTGTTTTCTTCTCATCGTGAAAGCATTTCAAAAGAAAAATAAAAAAGATAATCCTTCTTTGCTAGTGTTCTTATACGTTTCATTTTTTGCAAGATTCTCAACAACATCAGTTGCACTACCACACCCTTTTGACTAAATCAAGTCATTAAAACAAATGCTAATTTAAAATTAATTAGACTTTATGTTTGTAGGGTCAACCAACTAGTTTAGGGTCAGGACCTTGAATTAGGTTGGAGAGGAAACTCTTCAAGGCCATTAAATCAAACATTGGAGTCTGAGTTATGGAGTGTTAAAGTCTAGTGACGTGAAGGTTATCAGGGAAACCCCTCTAACACGGTGGCTAAACATGAGGTCGCATGAGGAAAGGTAGCAAAGATAATTCCTCCAAAGTCGGACCAAGCATAGTGGGGAACACATATTGAGTATCTATCGTGGGATACTTTCGTTTTCATTTGCCTACGGAGCTTCGTGGACCTCGAATCCATTAGAGATCCTCAGTTGTCTTCTAGACCACTTGTTCTTGATACCCTCGATAGGTTTCGGACTTGTTATCCTGCTCATTGCAGTCCACCCGACCGTCGACTGTACTCGCCTGGTGACTGTTTACGAGCTGGAAAATTAGTTGCCTTTATTCTAGAGACTTACACAAGTGACTGTAGGGGGTATACTACGGTACTGAGGGAAGACATCGGGCCACACTTTGTAGAGTATACTCGGAGGGTGCTTTCGTGTTCGAGTTGCACTTGCTCTGGTAAGTTTCTCTAGTGTTGGGTAGCGTAACTATTCTTCCTACTAGATAGTCGCCTGTTTGATTTGCCTTTATGAATTTTTAGTGTGTGCTATGTGCTCCATAGTTTTCCATAGTGAGTTAATTAGTCATTACTTTAGGTCTCTGACCTAGGGTGGTAGACCTCCCACTCCGCCGATTGTGAGGACTTTTCAGTCTTTCACTTAGAAACGTGGAGCTACCTCTTTATAGGCGTTGTTTTGATAACACTGGTTCGCCGGAGTTAGTGTGTGAGACTTTTGCAGACTTGAACGATCCCACAAGGGGAGAAACTGCACATAAGATATTCATGGCTAAAATTTTGGATGATACCAACCAAGGAACCCCTTCGCAAGGGGATTCTTGTGCTTTTCCTTTCTTCGAAAACGTTGGTGTCCCTTTGATGGCCACTTTGTACATTCCTGGGTTGAATGTGGCACTACCGGTTTGGTTGGGTACCATTCCGAATGTCCCAAATGGTCTTAACGCTTCTCAGTTAATCACTTTAAGTCATGGGCATCATGTTGATGTTCCTTCATCATCAAAGTCTTCTCCTCCTCCTTCTCCCGCCTCCGGTGAAAGTACAGTTTCTAGTAACTGAAAGTCTAAACAAAATAGAAAGAGAAAGAATAGGAAGAAGAAATCGACAACCTCTGCGAGTCATGTTGGAAATAGTTCGTCAACCTTTGCAAGTCATGTTGAATACCAACACCCAACCTTTGCATGACTTGAATACCAATCTCCCGAGCTTGTGTCTGCTTCGCATGAGCTATTTTCTTTTGAAAGACGTACTCAGTTTTGCTATAGCGGGAAAACCCCCCTATGGACTACACTAGGGTTCAACATGTAGGAATATCTAACCGTCTAAAAGTCTCTTGCCTTTCTAACTACCATGAACATACCCCGAATTCATACATGAAAGACAAAGTGAAAAGATCAGGTAAGTTTACCTTTTACTCCACGTCCGGTGTCGATCCTCTCATGTCCAATAGTTCTGCTGACTGCAAGTTGTTAGCACTGAAAGTCACACTTTGACTGCTAAAGTGTAAGCTCAACACCCATCAGAATGTAAAAGATAATTTTGGTTTTGAATAGGTGGATCAACAAGATGGAGAAAGAAAGGGAGAGGGCAACAAACTATAGATCAGTAGGCTACACCAATGGGAAATGGAGTCACAAACATCCTACTCATCGAAGGCACAAAAGATGCTCAACATAAAACAAGATTATATGCTGATAAGTGAAAGAATGAAGAAGGAAAACATAAGGTAGAATGTTCACTAAACATAGATCCTCCCAATTTGATGAATCAACAAATACTTGAATTTAAACAATGACTGATAGGCAAAATACAGTAGATCCTCTGCTGCTTAGGGATCCATAAATCATTGACATCTTTTGATCCTCAAATATGTAATATATTCAAATAAGAATAAATATAAACAAAAGGGTTACAATCTGAAATCACAGCTCTCATGAGTCTCCAATAGCAATAATGCTTACAATCATAAAATGCCCACAGGCTTACAAATGAACACACACAGGCAAACTACCTGCTCCTACTCTCTCTAGCCTCTCTTGGATCATGAATACCCCTCCTACCCTCTTGTACAATGAATATATAGCCATATAGGTCCTTTCCATCTCACCCATTCGAACTCCAACCCCTTTTCCAAAATAGAAACAACTACAAACAGAAAATGACACATTTTAACTAATTTCCTGCTTTTCAGTAGGTGTAATTATGAAAGCTAGGCTTCCAAACGCCACTTGTAATTCTCAAACCATAATAGTTGTGTAAAATATGAGAACAATTTTTGTAGATAAACTCGTTATGAAGAAAAACCTCTCTCAGTTTCTTTAAATTCATCTCTAGCTGGCCGCAATAGGTGTCACAAAAACATGTCTCAAACAGGAAATCACGAAAATTGAAAACATAGGGCTCAAATATTCTTTTGAATCTCCCAATCCGTGACACCTGTGTGAAAAATGAAAGAGGTTAATGTTCTTGGGTATGTGATTCACAATAACCTCCTTTTTTTATTTTTTAAATTCATCTTATTTCACCTGGAAATCGTCCTGGAAGTCAACTGGTCAAAAATGTCAGTTCAACAGTCTTAAAAACAAAGTTTCAACAACACGTTTCATAACACAACTTCTATGTCAAATAAATCTCTAACCATAACACATTTAGAAAAACAAAGAGAGGTTTTTGTTATTTAGTGTGTTGTGAACAATAACCTCCTCCAATTTTCAAAAATTCCTTCCCATTTGTTCATAGTACAAGTTTTAAGTTTGTCACTCAAAACTGGCAGAAACGTCTTTGCAAAATGACTCTGCACAATTTGGTCTCTTTCAAAATTTCGGTAGCGAATTTTGGTAGCGCCATCTTGGTGTGTCTCTGTGTAGAATTCAGTTTCTGCCAAAATTTCGGTAGCACCCTCCTGTATATCCTGTCAAAATTTCAGTAGCGCCTGTCTGTGTATCCTGTCAAACTTTCGGTAGCGCCATCACAATTCGCAACACCTTCACTTGAACATATGTAGAATGGGTAGCAACCTCGGGTATTAGTAGCGCCATTAGTCTTAAAAGATTTGGTATCATTTTAGGTAGTAAAATGGTAGACCATGCTATATAGACAATTCCGCAACACCATGGCGCTACAGAATGTCTATGCTTTTCTATATGATGAGACTAATCAAGACACTTGAGTTGATATGTTAGAAGCCTGTATATGCATGTAGAGGTTACTTAGTTTCTAATGGAGAGGCAAGCCTCTTATGGCTGCAAATTCTTGTGCTAACATAGGCTCCATGGGGATAGAGTCCTCCCTGTGAGGCTCTAAGAACTCTTGTAGTTTCAGTGCCTTATCCTAGGGCTGCTCCCAACCTTTAACCTCTGTAATCTACTTAGATCTGTGACCTTCAACTGAAACTAAATGCAAATGAAAACTGAAACTGACAAAAATGATGAAAATGATGCTTGTCTAGCAAGCTTATTGCACACACCTACTCTAATTATTGGGAAAATTAAGCATTCAAGTTACATGAAACAACCAATGAATCCATTTCATCATTTTTTCAACCATTTGAAGCTTTGAAATGTGCTTTCTTAAGCACCAGAGATAATTCCTACTTGAAGGCATGTCAAAGAAACAATTAGCAATACACTTTCCATTGAATAAATCAATGAGCCTAGGCCCACATGCTTCTTGTAGACAAAATGCAAATGGATCCTGAAAAACATCATCAATAATTTCCCCTATGACATTGCTTTGTGTAAAAATGAAAAGTACTGCATTAGGTCCTTCCTCCACTGTTCTTGGTTGTTGCATGGCTTGCTGATTTTCTACTTCATCCTTAATGCATATGGCCTTGGTCCACTCCTAGTCATGAGGTGTATTAGGAAAAAGGCTTAGTGATGCTTGTCTTTCTTTAATTTCAATCTCTCTCATCTGATCACATGGCATTTGATCTTGGCTGCTTTATGAAACTAAGCTTGTGTCTTCAAGAGGAATAGGGGGTTGATAGGGAAATTCATCACAATTAGAAGTGCTTGGGAAACTACATTCTTCTGTCTTATCTTCTGATTGTGAGGGATATTCATCATAACTCAGCTTATGGTCCCAATTTCTCAGTTTTTCACCTTCTAAACTTATATTATCATCTTTTTCTTGTTTTTCAGCAATAAAAATATGACATGAGGGCTGAAACAAGCTATTGTTGCTTTGATGGAAAGGGTACTTCTCTGATATAAGGTCTTCAATAGACTTTTCATGGATATCATCTTCATAATAATCATACAAAGGTGAATCAATGACCATTTGACTATTAATGGTTGAGGGGATTAATACAATAGCTGGGACAACTGGTTGTGCAGTGAAAACATCCTCATAGTCATCAAAACTTGGAAAATCATGGCACACTGGTTCATTAACAATAGGAGGGGTTACAACTACAACTGGTAAGCTATTAATTTGGTCATGAAAAGCTGCAACACTATCCTCATGATGAAATAACTCTGAACCTAAAATTACCTCTTGACTTAAAGAATCGAGAAAAGGCGGAGAAAAGGAAATGATGGATTGTCCATATTGATCTTTCTCTTGGGGACTTATATTTTGACATGAATGATGCATTTGTTCTTCAAATTTAGGAAAATCATAATGAAACTCATCATCTAAGTCCCACTCTCTGCAATCATCCCCTTCATCATCACTGCTAGAGGAATCACTCGCTGAATCCTGAATATATGATGCATACTCCTCACAACAATTCTCAAAAAGTCTTTCAACTGGATAAATTATCTTGCAATGAGAATACAAAACATCATGAAAGTCTTTCAAAGAGGAAATACTAGAAGCAGGGAGTGTTCTATACCATTGCCTCGCATAGCCTTCCAATGAATACATTAACATTTTCATCAATATATCTTCATGATGGATGTCAAGCTGCTGCATCAAAGCATGAAATTCATGAACATGATCAATAGGGTTGTCATTCTCACCTTCATAAAATCTGGGCAACAGATCTTGCCATTCATCAATTTGAGGCACAGGATGTGGATAACCATTTATGGCTGAGAAATTGAGTGGGAAAACCTCTTGGCCAAGATAGCCTTCATAGCCATTTAATTTGTCTCATTCCAGTGGAGTCACCAATAGATTCTGAACAATGGAGTTGCCATGGTGAATTTGCAGTCTTGAAGCTGTCCAACTTCAGTCACCATCTAAATCTAGAGTTGTGCAGTGTCGCTCTTCCCAGGGAGCTTTTCAACCTGCTCAAATCAGTCCCCGGCAGCGGTGCCAAAAATGTTAGCACTGAAAGTCACACTTTGACTACTAAAGTCTAAGCTCAACACCAATAAGAATGTAAAAGATAATTTTGGTTTTGAATAGGTGGATCAACAATATGGAGAAAGAAAGGGAGAGGGCAACAACCTGTAGATCAGTAGGCTACACCAATGGGCAATGGAGTCACAAACATCCTACTCATCGAAGGCACAAAATCTGCTCAACAAAAAACAAGATTATATGATGATAAGTGGAAGAATGAAGAAGGAAAACATAAGGTAGAATGTTCACTAAACATAGATCCTCTCAATTTAATGAATCAACAAATACTTGAATATAAACAATGACTGATGGGAAAAATACAGTAGATCCTTTGCTGCTTAGGGATCCATAAATCATTGGCAGCCTTTGATCCTCAAATATGAAATATATTCAAATAAGAAGAAATATAAACAAAAGGGTTGCAATCTGAAATCACAGCTCTCATGAGTCTCCAATAGCGCTTACAATCATAAAATGCCCACATGCTTACAAATGAACACACACATGAAAACTGCCTGCTCCTACTCTCTCTAGCCTCTCTTGGCTATGAACCCCCCTCCTACCCTATTGTACAATGAATATATAGACATATAGGTCCTTTCCATCTCACCCATTTGAACTCCAACCCCTTTCCCGAAACATAAATAACTACAAACAAAAAATGACACGTTTTAACTAATTTCATGCTCTTCAGGAGGCGAAATTCTGAAAACTAGGCTTCCAAACGCCACTTGTAATTCTCAAACCATAAAATATGTGTAAAATATGAGAACGGTTTTTGTAGATAAAATCGTTATGAAGAGAAATCTCTCTCATTTTCTTTAAATTCATCTCCAGCTGGCCACAACATGTGTCGCAAAAACATGTCTCAAACAGAAAATTACGAAAATTGAAAACATAGGGATCAAAGATTCTTTCGAATATCCCAATCTGTGACACTTGTGTGAAAAATGAAAGAGGTTAATGTTCTTGGGTCTCTGATTGACAATAACCTCCTTTGGATTTTTAAAATTCATCTTATTTCACTCGAAAATCCTTTTGGAATTCAACCGGTAAAAAATGCCAGTTCAACAGTCTTAAAACAAAGTTTCAACAACACGTTCCGTAGCACCACTTCTATGTCGAATAAATCTCTAACCACAACACATTTGGAAAAACTAAGATACGTTTTTGTTATTTGGTATGTGATGAAAAAAAAACTCCTCCAATTTTCAAAATTTCCTTCCCATTTGTTCATAGTACAAGTTTTAACTTTGTCACTCAAAACTGGCAGAAACATCTTTGCAAAATAACTCTGCACAATTTGGTCTTTGTCAAAATTTCGGTAGCGAATTTTGGTAGCGCCATCCTGGTGTGTCTCTGTGTAGAATTCAGTTTCTACCAGAATTTGGGTAGCGCCCTTCTGCATATCCTGTCAAAATTTCGGTAGTGCCCGTTTGTGCATCCTGTAAAACTTTCGGTAGCGCCGTCACAATTCGCAACACTTTCACTTGAACATGTGCAGAATGGGTAGCAACCTCAGGTATTAGTAACGCCATTAGCATTAACAGATTTGGAATCATTTTAGGTAGTAAAATGGTAGACTATGCTATATAGACAATTTTTCAGCGCCATGACGCTACAAAATGTCTATGCTTTTCTATATGATGAGACTAATCAAGAAACTTGAGTTGATATGTTAGAAGCCTGTATATGCATGTAGATGTTACTTAGTTGCTTATGGAGAGACAGGCCTCTTATGGCTGAAAATTCTTGTGCTAACACAAGTCTCCTCCCAAGGATGACCTGCATTCACAAACATATAAACAAGAAACTACAAACATGCATCTCATATATAAATCATGGGTTAGATGTTATAATAAATCATAAATCAAATGAAGACATTTGAAACATCATATTTCGGGACAGGAAAAGTATTTCTTTTATTGATATCACAATGTTTACTTACAACAAGGTCGACGAATGCTCCATGAACCTGGTCCAGGCTCCTCTTCACCAAGCTCCAACTACGCTTTCACGTATCTTTCTCCTCTCACACTTCTTCCAGGGAAACATAATAGGCTTATGATGGAGGAAAAAGGACAAAATGGAAAATTCTGATGGAAATCTCACAAGGTGGCTACAATTCTTGGGACAAGGAGGGGATGTGAAACGGGTAGAGTTTCACTGTTCTTATACTTATGTTAGGAATGAGACCCCAACACCTCCTTTTATATGACAAAAGTATGGTTATTCGGTTGGGTGATGGGCTATAGGCGGTGGATCAGTTGGGAAACTACCCAATAACTTGTAATCTCAACAAATTCCTTGCAAATTTTTAATTTTGCAACTTTTGCAAGTATACACGGGCTTAAATGGTGCAGCTAGCGTACGCACACGGGCTGTAGTGGTGCAGCAGGTGTGTGTACACGAGCAATATTGGTGCAATGCACGTACATATTCAAAAATAATGTTTTTAAGAAGAGCTACTCAGTGATGGCTTGGCAAAAATAGCAAGTAAAAGGGCCAAATGCTAGGTATGCATGTATGGAACAATTTAGGGTTATAACACAATGATTGTTGAGCCCCCTGTGAAAGATGAGGTTGATCATCAAACAGGGAAAAATTTAGATGAACAAAATAAAGAAAATGATGAAATGTGGAATATAAATTTTGATGGAGCTGCTAGTAAGGAGGGAGCTGAAACAGGTGTTTGGATAATTCCTCCTAAATTAGGTTCAAAACTTTGCTCTTGCAAATTTTCTTTTGACTACAAAAATAACATGGCTGAGTATGAGGCATTGATTTTGGGTTTGAATACATTGAAAGATTTGGGGGTAAAAAAAAAGATGTTCATGGAGATTCCAAGCTTGTCATAAATCAGGTTAAGGGCATCTGTTAGTCAAAGCATCCTAGGTTGACGACATATAGAAATATAGTTCTTGATCTACTGGAAAGTTTTACATAATATAACCTCTCAGTGATTCCAAGAGGAGACAATCTGATTGCTGATGCATTAGCCACTTCAACCTCTTTTTTCAAGATTCCTATCTTTCCTAACATAAAACACGAGATTGAAGTCAAGCATAGACCAACAATACCTGCTAACATTAAGTATTGGTAAATTTTTTTAGGATGACAAGCATGTGGTAGGGTTTATCCAAATGATTGATGAATTTGCCAACTCAAATATTGATGATGAAAACTGTTGTGATTAGGAATAAGATGCAAACATGTTTTCAAAAGATGACTGTTTCTAAAATCAAATTTCTGGTAGAGACATTGTTCAACTCAAAAATAATATCATTCCCAAGGGCTTGGCTCCATTGGAAAATCTTTTCGACAATAATGATGTAGCAAGGAACCCCAAAGTCACTACTAATGATGAAGAAATAGAGGATTGTAACATTGGGACTCAGGAAAGTCCTAAAATCATCAAACTGTCCAAGACACTCAATCTAGAAATCAAGGAGATATATATCAACTTATTGAAGAATTTTCAATATTTTTTGCCTGGAATAATGAGGATTTGAAGGTGTATGCCACAAGGGTTATTCAACATGTAATTCCAATAAAAAATGATAAAAAACCATTCAAACAAAAATTGAGAAGGATCAATCCTTTGCTGCTTCCATTAATTGAGAAAGAGGTAAGAACATTGTTTGATGCTAAGATTATAGTGTCTTTGAGATTCTCTAAATGGTTGGCTAACTTAGTTCCCGTCAGAAAGAAAAGTGCTGAAATAAGGTTGTGTGTAGACTTTCAAAATTTGAACAGGGTTTCCATCAAAGATAACTATACTCATGCCAAGATGGACTACATTTTGCATAAAGTGGTTGGATCAAATAAAATGTCAATGCTTGATGGCTTTTCTGGATACAACCAAATCATGGTGCATCCTGATGATCAAGAGAAGACAACCTTCACAACACCTTGGGGTACATTCATGTATGCCAAAATTCATTTTGGGCTCATGAATGCAGGGGCAACATTCCAAAGGGATATGGATATAGCTTTTGCTGATGAAAAATATAAGTTCATTGTCATTTATTTAGATGATATTACTGTGTTTTCAGATTTTGATGATGAGCATATAAAACATTTGAAAAGGGTTTTTTCAGAAATGTAAGAAGTTTGGCATTTCATTAAATCCCAAGAAATCCAATTTTGGAATGAAACAGGGTAAACTACTTGGTCACATCATCTCAAAATAAGGAATAAAAATAGATCCCATTAGGATGGATGCAATTTTGAAAATTGACACACCTAGGAGCAAAAAGGAGGTACAATATTTTCTTGGAAGAGTAAACTTTATGAGGAGGTTTATCCCTAATATGGAAAAAATCACAAGTTCATTACCGATATGCTCAGAAAAGGTAGTGAGATAAGGTGGACTCCAGAAGCTAGGAAATCCTTTGAGGACATAAAAGTATAATTGACTAAGGCACCAATATTGGCCAGTCCAAACTATGCAAAGGATTTCATTTTGTTCTTTTTTGCATCAGAACACACTATTGCTGGTGTTTTGCTGCAGAAATATGAACATAATTTTGAAAGGCCCATAGCCTATTACAAAAAAAACTCCGAGAGAATCTCCATTGAAGTATGACATCATGGAGAAGCAGGCATATGCACTGGTAAAATCCCTTAAAGAATTCATAATTTATATTTTTCATTCTCATTTTGTTTCTTATGTGCTTAGTAATGTTGTGAAAGACATCCTGACTCAGTCTGATCCTGAAGGGAGAAGGGAAAAATGGATAGCTATTTTGTTAGAATATGACCTGGAGATAAATCCTATAAAGACGATCAAAGGCCAGGGGCTTGCTAAACCGATGACACAATCAAATTATGATGTCTTGGGGATAAATCTTATTGCTGACCTATCAAAAAATTCAAAAGTAGAAACAATCCCACAGGTATCCTAGAAATTTCTTGAATCTCCATGGTATGTTGACATTATCTATGTGTTGAGAAATTTACAAGCTCCTCCTGAACTAAGAAAAAAAAATCAAGGTTTATGAAGTTGAAAGAAGGAAAATTTTGTATTTTTGATGGTTCTCTGTATTGGAAGGATCCAGGGGGGATTTTGCTGAGTTTCTTATTGGAAGGAGAGGTAAAACAAACTATCAAAGAATTTCATAAGGGTGACTGTGGAGGGCACCATTATTGGAAAATCACATTGCATAAGATACTAAGAGCATGGTTTTATTGGCCCAACATATTCTCTGATGTGTACATGGAGGTGTCAAGCTATCATGAGTGTAATAGTTTTGATGGCAAAAGGAAATTACTGCCCTTGCATTTAAAACCAAGTTCCGTTGAAGCACCATTTAGGCAATGGGGCCTTGGTTTTATAGGATAGATTCATCCACCATCTTCAGTTCAACATAGATGGTTATTGACAGCTATAGACTACTTCACCAAATGGATTGAAGCAGTCCCAACAAGGCAAGCTACTGATGCTGTCATTATTCAAATTCTGGAAAGCAACATTCTATCTAGGTTTGGCTGCCTAGTCAAAATAATAACTGATAATGCATCAACACATTCAAGTCCAAGAGAATGGAAAAGTTTTGTAGTGATTACAACATAACCCTTGGTTATTCCACATCTTATTACCCACATGGTAATGGATTAGTTGATTCATCCAGCAAGAGTCTGACAAGAATTATCAAAAAGTTGTTACAGGAAAACAAGAAGACTTGGCACAAGAAACTTATTTATGCATTGTGGGCTGATAGGATCACTACAAAGAGATCTATTGCTAGATCACCTTTCCAAATTGTATATGGTACAAATGTAGTCTTCCCTACCTCATTAGGGCTTCCAGTTATGAAATTGTTGTAAGAATATGAAGCTGAATCAAATGATGCTCAAAGAAGGATTAATCAACTGGTTCATGTACAACAAATGAGAGAAGAAGTGTACAACAACACACAACTGCATCAGGATAAAATGAAAAAGATGTTTGATAAACATACACAAGTTGATGATTTCAAGGTAGATGACCTGGTGTTGAGATGGGATGCAAGAAATCAAGACAAGGGGAATCATGGAAAGTTTGACTACCTCTGGCTGGGAGCATTCAAAATTTTTTCTTATCATGGAAGCAATGGTTATTTTCTACAAGAGCTCAATGGAGATCTCATTGGTGGAGGACCTGTGAATGGCAAGTTTCTCAAACATTACTTTACTTAAAATAGTTCGATCTTTTCTTGTCATTGTAAATAACCATTTTATTTTTCAGATTAAGCAGTTGAAGTCATCATTCAACAAAAATTGAAGCCCGAAGTGAAGGCCCTAAGGTTCTGTTGATTTTAGCTAGTGGTATCAAGTTTGAAAAAAGGTTTTTGTTAGTCAGTTTATTTTTTCATTTTTAGATTCTTTTTGAGTCAAAATAAATCCCAATGGATAAGGTACCTGGTCTACTATTCTTTGCTACCTCACAGGGAGGATAGAATCCCCATTAGAGCCAAATGTTAGTATCATTAATTTTAGGGTAGAGTTAGAGGTTTGTCAAGAGTTTGCAAAGTCATGCCTTGGTATTGGGAAGACCAATGCATTCCAAATTGAGTCATTGTGGTTGTGTGTCTTCTAGGAGTTGTCTCTCATGAGTTGTTTCAAAGTCTGTAGGTCATTATTGTTATGAACTATCAAAATGGCATGTCATAAAATGAGTAAAGTCTAAGTCTAGGTAGAATGATTTAGTGGGGATGTCATGGGACATGATGACACATTATGAAAGAACAAGAGTCAACAAAAGTTTTTATGGCATATTTGTTGTATTTTCAAATATTCGTGGTAGTTGACCTGTAAAAAGTACATATACTATGCAAGCACACTGCGCAAACTCCTTGGCGCTACACTAATTGTCATATCACCCTAAAAATGGTCTAATCATACTTCAAACACTTCTTTTCTTTGCATATTCATGTATCTCCCTCCCATTTTCATTGCAAAAGAACCCTCTGCCTTCGTTCAGGTCTCTTGTCTGTAGAAAATTCAATTTTTCCACTCGCTACACAAAATCTGTTTGTATGCTACGCAAACTCCACACAGAATTGCATGCTACACATCCTCTACACACGCTACACACCCTCTTCACACGCTACACATCCTCTGTCTTCCCAAATTTCGTTGTGCAAAGATTTAAAAGTTTTGTTTTGTGTTTTTCAAACATCCTGTACCTACATACATCTGATCCAAAGACTTTCTCATCATTTTATTGAGTCCATTGACACTTTTGAACAAAACCTAACCCTGCCATTCGCTATATAAAGTGACCTATCTCAGTTTTAGCGTTTAAACTTCTCTGTCTTTACCAGTCTTTATTTTAGCCTAGATCTGTAGCATGGCCACTCAAGGAAAAAAGAAATACAACAAAGGAGGCAGTGTGTTGAGGTGTGAGCCATAGAACTTGGAGTTGGTGAATTCTGATCTTGCATTTAGTGTTTTATTTGAGCAAGCTAGATGCATGAGGTTCTTTAAGAAAATTCAAGGATATAATGCGCAGTTGACAAAGGAGTTCACCCTAAATTTCAATGGTGTCCAGACAAGGGTTGCTGACATTACCTTCCAGGTATCAGAGGACACAATGGCTGCTGCAATAGAAATTCCAGTCCAGGGGGAGAAGTGGTTCAAAGATATACCTCTTGATCCATATTTCTATACTAATTTTCTAATGCATTTCATAGTGAAGAACCCCTTGAGTTTACCTTTCTATTTTTACATAAGTTTAGGAAAAATTGTAGACATGGTACAAGCTAGGGATGATCAACTTAAGTCCAGTTTGTTTCATTTAACCTTGGTTAAGTTTCTAGTGGTGGAAGAACTAAAGAAATCAAACAAAGATTGGGATTATTTTGTAACCTCAACCACCCCCTCATCTGCTGAGAAAGTGACCTCTAGAGTTTCAAGTGGGAAAGAAAAAGGGTCTGCAGAACATGGCATGGGGAAACGTAAGGAGGTTTATGATTCTTCATCAAGCCAACCAAATAAAAAGAAAGGTAGAAGGCTACATTTTTCTGATGAGGTGGAGGAAACACCAAGAGTTAGCAGCCCAATCACAAGGTCAGCTGCCAAGAGATTTCCTGTACCTTCCCTACATACACAGTATGTTGATCATTCAACTCAAGGAATGGATGAATATTAGGTGCAACCAGAAGAGAAAGACCAAGGAAGCAAGGAGATAGAAAACCAACTTAAGGAATCTCAACATGTCATAGCTCATATTTTTCATGATAACAAAGAAATGAAAGGAAAATTGGCTGAGAACATTTCTGATGTTCAGACTCCACAATATGTAATAGGTTCAAAGAAGGAATCATCCTTAAAGGTTCCATAAGCTTCTAAAGAGAAGGAAAGTAGGAAAAATCTTAAGACTGTGGATTTGATTAAACCTACACCCCCATTAACAAGATCCCAAGCCAGAAAGATAACTTCTGATTACAAGCTTGCAGAGGAAACACTAGCACAAGGCCAACCTGCACCAGTTGATAAGACTTATACTTCACCTGGAGAGGGTGAGAAAACCATCAAGTGGCTAAATAAGCAACACATGGATGCTCAAGACCTAATCATTCAACTTAGGGAGAGTAAAAGAGTATCATATCTAAGGTTTCATAGACACTTTAAGGAGTGTGGTCCATCCATCAACAATGCTTGTGTAGCCCTCACAAATGCTCAGTCAAAACTGAGAAGGAATGCATTGCTGTTTAGGAAAGTGGGTAATTTGAAAAGGAAAAATCTGTCATTAAGAAAGGAAAATAGGTCTCTCAAACTAAGGATGAAGGTTGATGATGAATTTGGAGGGAAATTAGAACTACTTACTGAGGTGTCTGAATTATAGGTCTCACATCTTCACAATTTTTCTTTTTGAAGAATCACAAATGATTAGTTTTTGATTTTGACTGGAAACCTACATTTTATAGAACTTACGTAGCGATCTCATGCTATGCAAGTGCTGTAGGTACATAGGAGGTTGAAGGACATTGGGAAATGATGGGTAAATCATATAGCAGTGATTTGGAGTCTCTAGAACTATTGCAACCACCTCCTAAATGTATTTTGCTGAAGAAAACCTTCACGCTGTGTAAATCTCGCTACACAACTGTTGTAGGTTGCAGTGACACAACGTGTTAAAGAAGCTCGCTATGCAAAGATGATAGAGAGCCTTGTCAGTGCTCATATTGCTCCAAGATTTATCTCTAGCTGTCCCATGATGAATCACATCAGTTTCAATTCGAAAATATACTAGAGATCTCTTTTTGTTAAAGAATATTGTATGCATTAATATGAGCAAGGCGACTTTGCTATTTTTAGTAAGTAGTTTACAAGTTGTTCTCTTTTGATGTAATCAGGTCCATAATTATAGAAAAGTAGTGAAATTCTAATTCTTTAGCCTAGGAAGTTAGTTTTCTTATATATTTGAGCATATTGAATGTGCAAAGGGTTTACAGAAGCACAAAGGATAACTTTGCATTGAACACTGTCATTTCCTTCTTAACTCATCGTGATTCATCTTTAATGGTGCTCTGAATGTTGTTATGTATTTTCCTCTTTCTTCCATTCTATAACATCAAATTAAAAACTAAAAGATCATTGCCTATCTAGCCTTTGCTTCCTTAATAGTTCTACCTACCAGACACTGTTTTCATTTGCTTTCGAAGAATTGACTCCATTTCCCAACAATTTCCTTTCCTTCTTGCCAATAAACCTTTAAAACCCCATCACCTATTCAAAAACCTAGCCACTGATCTTCAAAGAAAATCCATATTTAGGGACCAAGTGACAAGAGATATCCCTCTCTGAACTGAAAGGCTAGTTTCAGTTCTAAAGTGGTTCTATGGTTACCTTTGTGAGTTTCTTTCTCTGCCTAGGAAATTTACTTAGTGCTAAAAATTCCCACGACATGTTGTTGCATGCCTACGGGGACGTCGTCAATGGTAGCCATAGGAACATGGCACATGAGGGTCTCAAAGTTCCAACCCACACTACCCAAAGTCCTCGCTACATCATTAGTCGAGCTTGCCTCCCCTTTGCTTCGTCAACTATGTCGCAGGACATTATTCGGTCTCACGGGTTCTTTATCTACATAAGAGTAAGGTGCCTTTAAGTACGTTGGATCTCACAAAAAATTATAAATCGTTATATATTTTCAAAAATAAAAAAAATAAATAACACAAAATGAAAGGTTACCTATGTCTTGTAGATTGTCTTTGGTAGGGATGATGACATCTAGATCATTGGTGAAGTCAATGCCTACATATGGGCAGTCCTCGATGAAGGGATTTTGTTGCTCCCACCAACCAAAGAAGTCACCATCAAAAGTGGTTGGACATTTTTCCACCTCCTAAGCAAGCTACGAGCTCGATTCATAGGACCATGGATGGCCATGGTCATAAGTGTCCTTGTATCTGTGTTTGCGGACTCATCACGGGCACTGTTATAAGCAAAATCTGTCCTTAGGGACAGATCCGACCTATCCGGCTGTGAAGCCGGTTACAGCCTCTTTGGTAGCTCGGCACGAGGCAGAGACTACCCGCACCACAGG
>JZKD02S0247041.1:399911-422779 GCA_000966675.3 Picea glauca
AATTGAGTTATCCCACTGATCAATCTACACAAAACACAAAAAACATTTTTACTTGAAGTTACCAAGCACCTTTGGTCTACAACCACAAAGGGTTTCTTGGAGTGATAACAGAAGCCACGTGGCAAGCTTACGGAACTTGGGGAGTTCGAGACTCCGGGAGGTCTCGTATGTGGACAATAAAGATGCGTTCAATGACGAAGTGTTGAAGCACCAAAGTGACAAACTCATCTACATCTAGTATGATAGATTTGTATCGAGTCTATCATTGGCTTAGGTGATGAATCAAATTTCCCTGTGAGTGGAGATAACCTGGTAATGGATTCCCATGGATGCTATGTGGATCTCAACTAATGAATGCCCGAAGACCCTTCACCGAAGCATGTATTCCGATATTGAACTCAGATACGATCATGATGAACGTGGTTGGAGAGCCCTTGATAAGTAGAAATACAATAGAGACATGAAAGGAGGATCTGATCTAAGAAGGAAGACAAAAATTTGAATGCCCTATCCCTGGGAAAGATACTCAGGGGTCGGGTGTGTTACAAATTGGTATCAGAGCGAGGTTACAAAACTTGGCCTTCTTGGGCTCATGGACAAGTTGCGTAAAAATCATATTTAAAGTAATTTTAAGGGTGACACCCTATCTTACCTCTTTCCTAAAGAGTCCAATTAAAATTTTAATGAAGAAAAGAATGAAACTTTCTACCATGTGTGGTTCATAAACTAATAGACTGCTGGCTAATAGTAAGTGTCTTGTTAGCACTCAAGCAATTAGTAAATCGTGGTATAAATACAAGTATAAAGGATGGTGATGCACCATGAAGTGGGGGATGGCTCCCATAGTAGAGACGAAGAATCTGGTGAAAGGAGGGTGGTGGAAAATCCTCCGAGTCTAGATGAAACTGTAAGGAGCCTCATGGCCGAATTATAGAGTTACAAGGATGACAATGAAAGGTTGATAAAGGAGCAAGGCAAATAAATGACAATTAATGCAGCCTTGCTGCAGAGCTTATCCCATATACAGAGGCAACTACAACATGGACACACAACCATTCAGGTGGACCGATGACATACAAAGAGAAGTCAAAGCCCACCTGAGATACAAAAACGTGGTGCCATAAGTAGCCACACTAAGAGGAGTACCTCAAGGAAGGTCCAAATTGGATTCATGAGACACTCATTGAGAAATTCCTCTGGAGAGGAAACTAACAAATATAAGGTATCTTCTAGTAGAAAAGATAGTTAACATTCTCAAAGGTAGGGAAATAAGCGAAAGCATTCCAAAAGTCATGATCCTAAAGAGTTCAAGAAAGCCAAACCACCCTTTTTCAATGGAGAGAGTGATAAAAGGGAAGAGGAAAAATCTTGGCTTCTTGGTTTAAAGAAGTACTTTAGAGTCCATGACTACTCTGAAAACTTGATGGCTCGAATAGCCATCTTCAACCTGAATTGAAAGGCTTCCATTTGGTGGGAAGACCTTATGAATGTGAAAGGAATCCATGAGAATGACTTGTCATGGAAACAATTTGAGAAACACTTCAAGAAGAAGTATCTGTCAGATAAATACTTTTATGGGAAGACTAAGGAGTTCTATGAACTCAGGCTGCAACAACTCACCATAGAGGAATATGTCAATAAATTCCTTGAGCTATTGAGGTATGTACCCTACATAAAGGATGAAAAGGTAAAAGTGCAATGATTTATTGGTGGGTTACCTCAGACCTACCGAGACAGGATTGAGTTTGACGAGCCAAATACCTTAGAAGACACTATCCATAAGGCAAGGTAATGTTACGAACAGTTCGAGAGTCAGATAGAGCCTTGCGAGGACTGGAAGAAGAAGAGTAGTTCAGGATTCAAGAAGAAGGGGTTTAAATCCTCAAGATTTAAGAACTACGAGAATGACTCTAGGATGAGCCTTCCTACTATAAGTGTGTATCAGAAAAATTTACCCTCCCAGGGTGGAAATAAACCTTTTGGAGCAACCCCAGGAAAGATTGATAACCCAAAGAAAGAACCCTTGAAATGTTGGGGTTGTGGAGAAGAATATATACTAAGGGATTGTCCACACAGACAACAAAACAACAGCAGAGCCTACAATATCCAAGAAGCTACCAAATTCAATGATGTGGCTAGGATCATGCCACATATTTATGCATCCTTGGATAATAAACAAGCCAGCCACCAAGATTCAGTGGTGGAGATGGAAGTTACAATCACCAACTATCTAGTTTCTATTTTAATTAACCCTGGTTCTAATTTGAATTATGTGGCCCCTCAGACTGCTGATAAGTGTAAAATGCAAACAATTAGACATGTCAATCCATGGTTGGTACAATTAGCCACTAGAACCAAAATAAAAGTAGCATAGGTCATACCAGCGTGCCAATTCATTATGGATGGATTTCCCACCTAAGCGACCCTTAACATACTTCCCCTAGTATCTTGTGACCTATTGGTTGGTATGGACTGGTTAGCCACTTATAAAACCAAGTTGGATTGTTACCATAAAAATTTGGAGTGTGAAAATGAAGAAGAGAGAAGAATAAACCTCCAAGGGATTCAGAGACCTATCTGAGTGAGACGAATATCAACCCTTCAAATGAAAAATTATTGCAGAAATGGATGTCCTTTATGTGCAATACATGTGTTGGAACTTGTTGAGGATAAAAAAACAAACCTAGAGCACCACCCCATATTAAGAGAGTATAAATACATGTTTCCAGAAGAGGTACCAGGTCTACCTCCGAGAAGAGACATTGACTTCTTCATAGAACTTGCACTAGGAGTAGTGCTAGTGTCTAGAACGCCCTATAGGATGAGTAAACTATATATAGTTGAGCTCAAGCTACAACTAAAGGAGATGATGGAAAAATGCTACATCCGTCCCTGCGTGTCTCCATGGGGAGCACCCATCTTGTTTGTGAAAAATAAAGATGGCACACTTTGACTGTGCATAGACTATAGACAACTCAATAAGACAACCATAAAGAACAAATATCCCTTACCAAGAATCAATGACTTGTTTGACCAATTAAGGGGTGCTTCCATTTTCTCAAAGATTGACTTAAGGTCTGGATACCATCAAGTTCGAATCAAGGATGAAAACATCCCCAAAACAACCTTCAGGACAAGATATGGTCACTATGAATTTGTGGTGCTACCATTTGGTTTAACCAATGACCCCGCCACTTTTATGTGCTTGATGAATAATGCACTCAACAAATTCCTAGACATATTTGTATTTGTTTTCATTGATGATATCCTAATATACTCCAAGAACAAAGAGGAGCATGAATAACATCTTGAATTAGTGCTTCAAGTACTAAGAGAGAATCAACTCTACGCTAAGTTTAGCAAGCGTGGCTTTTTCTAGAAGCAAGTACATTAATTAGGCCATGTTATTTCTGAAGAAGGGGTGGAAGTAGACCCTGACAAGATTAGATCTATCATGGAATGGCCTACGCCAAAGGATGTATCTAATATTAGGTCCTTTATTGGCTTAGCAGGATACTATAGAAGGTTCATAAAAGGATTTTCCAAGATTGGTTGCCCAATTACCGCCCTTCAGAAAAAGGGGGTTGAATTCACTTGGACATCAGAATGTGAAGAAATATTTCAAGAACTGAAATACCTCCTAAGCCATGCATCCGTGCTGAAGATTGCAGACCCTGATGATGACTTCCTTGTGTGTATATATGCCTGTAAGGAAGGACTCGAAGGATTCCTTATGCAAGAAGGGCATGTAATTTTCTAAAAATCCAGAAAATTGTATGAGCATGAAATCAATTACGTGACCCATGATATAGAGTTGGATACAATAGTGCATGCTTTAAAAGCATGGAGGCATTACCTCCTGGGTAGGATATTTGTACTTATGACAGACCATTGTGGGTTGAGGCACCTGTTTGAGCAACCGAAACTCAATGATAGACAATCTAGGTGGATGGCTCTCCTTAGTGAGTTTGATTTTGAAATCAAACACATCAAAGGAAAGGAAAATAGGGTGGCTAATGCCCTTAGTAGAAGTGTGAAAATGATTCACCTGGAAATGGTAAGCACCTGTGAAATGAATGTCAGGGAGAGTCAAGAATGCATAAGAAATGGATGCATTTTTCAAGACCGTGACATCATACCTAAAGCAAGAGCCCATAGGGATAAAGTATGAAGGCAATCATATGCTTGATGAAGGTTTGTTGACCTACATAAACAAATTGTATATTCTCAGTTGTAACGAATTGAAGAGGTTCATAAGGAATGAACTACATAAGAGACCATATACTGGTCATCCAAGTTATCAGAAAATGATCATGGTCACTATGAAACAATTTTATTGGCCTGCATTGAAAAAGGACATAGCTGACTATCTATCTAAGTTTCTCGAATGCCAACAAGTTAAGGCATAACACCGACACCCAACAGGGTTGTTACAACCTCCACAAATTTTAGAATGGAAATGGGAAGCCATCTCCATGGATTTCATCATCGGATTACCAAAATCGTCCAAGCATAATGATGCCATCATAGTAGTGGTGGACAAATTGAGCAAGTCTACTCACTTCGTTTTGGTCAAGTCAACTTGCAAGGCAATAGATATTTCCAACATATTCATGAAGGAGATATTCATATTGCATGGCATGCCTGGGGATATTATATCTGACATAGACAAAAAATTTACTTCAAGCTTATGGAAATCCTTGATGGTTGGTTTTGAGACTAAATTGTTGTTTAGCACAACCTATCACCCTCAAACGGATGGATAGACATAAAGAGTGAACCAAATATTAGAATAAATGTTAAGGATGCATGTAATGCATCATCCTAAGAAGTAGGAAGACTAACTGCCATTGGTATAATTTGCTTACAACAACAGTTATCAAGATTCATTGAAGACGAGCCCTTTTGAAGCCCTCTATGGTAGACAGTGAAAGATTCCAATCAACCAGAGTAATCTAGTGGATAGAACTACAATCGAACCCGACATGCTGAAAGAAATGGAACAATAGGTAATTCAGATTAAGCAAAATCTGAAAACTTCTCAGGATAGTCAAGAGAGTTAGGTTGACAGAAAGAGAACTCCTAGAGAGTTCAAGATAAGAGACCATATCTATCTCAAAATTAGACCCAGGAAGGGTTCCCTAAGAATGGGAGCTTGTGCCAAGCTGGCACCTCAATATTGTGGACCCTTTGAAATCTTATATAGAGTGGGACCTATAGATTATAGGCTAACACTCCCTCCCAGAATGAAGGCACATAATGTTTTCCATGTTTCATTATTGAAGAAATATGTACATGATTCTAATCATATAATTGATTGGTCTGTGATTCAGGTGGAGACGATGTAATATCCCCAAAATGAACCAATTGTTAATGTAATAATGTACTTAAGCTATTGAGCTATTTCAATATAATTTTGTATGCACCTTTCATGGCATAGTGCGCGTAGGTACTATGCAGTAAAAATGATGAAATGAGCACATTCCAGGATACCGCGCGCAACATCTTAAGTGCGCGCGATGTTAAGGCCAGGGAGCCTTTGTGTGTATGATATGTTTTATAGGCTGGTGAGCCAGCTATTATAAGCTAGGATGCTTATGTTTTTATTATGTCGGAGAGACTAGATGTTAAAGGCCAGTGCGTCTGTTTTTGTACATGTATCATATTTAATATAAAATACATCACTGTGCGCAGACTGACCACGATAAAAGAGATGGGGGACTAAACTCCACTAGTTAGGGAAAGGGTGGGGCCTAAAAGTTAAGGAAAATGGATAAGTCAGGGAGCTTAAGCCAAAAAGGAATATTATATTAATATTTCTTAAATCATAAAGTATGGATAATTATTTTATCCTAAGTTCTAAAGTTGGGGACAAGTTGACCAAAGTAGCTCCCAACATGACAAGTGTCAAGTTGGGGACATGCATACATATTGTTGGGACTTAGTTCATTTTCTCCCCCCCCCCCATCATTCTTACCATCATCTTTTCCATCATTCATCCATGATTCCATGACCATTTTCACTCATGCAGTCAGTTATCCTCAGACATTCATTTCACTGTATCTGAACTTGTATCCATAGCCATTTTGTGTTGGTGTAGCTGGTTAGTTGGGGAGAGGAACTGAAGAAGCGAGTTGTTAGGCCTGTGGGATATTAAAGAGGCAGGTTGTCAGGCTCATGAGCAATTCTCTAGGTGAGAGAATTGTTGGGAATTGATTTCTTGAAGGTGCTAAACTGCAGCTACAATGCTCTGAGACTTCTTGTCCGGCCTATTGTTGAAGCCCGGAAAGGAAGTGGGGCAGCCGAAGGACTGTTGAGTAGAGAAAGGGCACACTTCCTGGGTGGGACATGCATGTGGGGAATGAGGGATTGTAGGCTGTTAGTTGAGTGAGCACTAGAGTCTTTCCTATTGTCTATGAACCTTTAGCCTGGTTAGGAATCCCTTTACCCCGGGTGGAGTTTAGTCCCAGCTCGGGGGTGACTCACTGTTGAGAGTGATGAATAATGTGGTCTAAGGCTGGGAGGTTTGTGGAAGGTCTGCACGCAGTTGGTGACATTCTTACCAAGATAAGTTCCAATTGTGTGATAAATTTACATGCTGCATTATTATTTATGTGTTTATTTTTATGGGTATTTTCTGTATATGCTGCATGTATGCGGTTACTGTTATTTCAGTATGGATTCATGCGTTTATAGATGTATTTGTATGTTTACATTTTATATATAAGGCTTCCGCAAGAGTTCTGTATGTATATATTTTTAATTGCATACAGTTAGAAAATTTTATGTGGCATAACTTAGAATAGAAGCTGGGTATGTTACAATATGTTCCGCAGAGAGAACATAAGAGTTCTCTCCTGTAGCGTGGCCCGACTATGGGTGGTCGAGGAAATTACAATATGGTATCAGAGATTCAGTTTTAAACACTGAGCCTGGATGGGACGAGAAAGTTGAGTTGAAGCAAAATGTCACAGAGGATTTATTTTGAAGTGGCCAGATTTCAGTTTGTAGAACGTCCATGGTAAAAAGTAATAACAACTAGGTGGAAATGGGGAAAAGCCCCAATTTTTAAAGTTGAATTCATGAGAAAATGGTGAAATTCAGCAAAGTGATGAGATATTACTGATTTAATATCTATTCTAGAAAATTCAAACATGGAATTGGTCGAATTTGAAGTTACAGTGAATCCATGACAGTTAGAGCGAGTTTTATAATTAAAATTCCCAATTCGTGAATTGAGTTTGGGAAAAATTCGTTCCAGAAATGTCAACCCATAATGATCTGTTGTTACAGAGGTTGAGCTGGTGTTATCAGGGTGAAATTGAACGAATTTCATAGTTTCCGAATGTCTATGGTGAATTGGGAAAAGCCCCAATTTTTGCAGCAGAATTCATGAGGAATCGATGCGCATAAAGGTGAATGTGCGTAGTTGGGCGCACCAAAAATTCATGTGGTGCAGTGAAAATCTCGGGATAGGTAAAATTCAACATTGCACGACAAGGTATCGGTGTGCTGATGTGCGCGCTAAATTTTGGTGCTGTGCGGAAAAATGATAGCATGCAGGTGCGCGCGATAAAAATTTAGTACCGTGTAGAAAAATATGGTCTCAGGGTGCGCACGGAAAAATTTGGCGCCGCATGGAAAACTATTGGTGTGCGGGTGCGCGCACTAAATTTAGCATTGCGCAGAGTGCACACACATAAGAAGGTGCGCGTGGTGTACACACACATAATAATGGCGCACATGGTGTATGCAGTATTGGCAGAGCACAGAGGAGTTTGGTTGGTGCACACATAGTATGAGTATAAGTTGTCTCGCGACAATGTAATGAATGGTGCATGCATATTATTGTGCGCGGTGGGGGCATATTGAACTTTGGAATGGTGCAATGCATAGAGAGAAATGCATGTGGAATATCAATGCGCGATACAAAGAACTGTGCGCAACAGGTATCCGAGCAAGAACCAAAACTACGTGCAGTGGATATTGGTGCGCAATGCAAAAGTAGTGCGCGCAAGTTATTGGCGCGACAAAGAAGAAATGCATAGTGGTTATAGGTGTGCAAAAGCATGATTTACCTTGTGGTGTTGCTGTGCACGATAAATATGGGTGTACAGGTTGAATTTTTGTGCGTGCGAAGTCGTTTGGAAGGATAACAACAACAAAAAGCAGTGGATTTCCGCGACATTTTATACTGTTTGAATGTCATCTTTTTGCAGCGCATTTTTGAGGGCTCTCTCGTGTCACTAGGTATATCTATAGAAAACATTGGCTAGATTTGTTTTATTTTTGGGTTTGTTATTGAATGTCTGGAGGAACAGAGATGACATTTGGGCTATGGAGTCTGGAATGAACAATGCATTGTCGGAACATTGAACTATCAAGAGGAGAAGGCTAATTAAGGCGATGAGTCCGAGTTTAATAGAAAATTTTCATGGTATTAGAGGAAAAAGAAACACAAAACCGCATCAGAGCATTATTTAAAATGAACTTAGAGTTGGTTTGAGAAGAAATAAATATAGTCTAAATTGCTAAGCCGAGAGCATCTCAGAGATGAATTCTGGGTTTTATATTCCTCTGATTCAGACATATGAAAGTGAAATATAAGCTTACAAGAAACACATACTATGATAGAAAACAAGAATCATATCACCACCAGTCATAATCTTTTCATAAACAATCCAAAATCTTCTTCTACATTTATATATTCATTTTAATCCCAAAATTACAAAAAGTCTTCCTGCACAGAGGGAAGGTTCCTTCCCCCTTTTTTTTTTCTTCCTCAAGATAATACATATATATAGAGGAATTATTTGTAGAATTCGAAACACTCGGACTTCCACATATTTCCAAAAATAGAGATAAGTTACAAAAAGGAAATGATTTAAAATAACAGTTACCCATTTTAAAGGGACCGTTTAAGAACATGTCTATCATCTCTGGGGCCCCTTTCCTCTACTACCAACTGTCCAAAATTCGCTAAAATGTACTTAATTTTATTTGAGGACTAATTTCAGCTTAACGATCTCCTCCTTTAGAGTATCTAACCAGACCGATTGATCCTCTCCAACACTTTCAACCATTTCAACTATGGTTTCTTCCTTCTGTCGCTTTCTCCATTTCTTCTTAACAACTCGCTTATTGATGACTAGATCCCTCATAACAAGATTTAGCTTGACTTCCAATTTCGAGTCTGTAGTAGGTTCTGTGTGGAATTTAGTCGCTATTATATGAGAAATTACCCTTTCCTCCTTACTCGTAGGTAAATCTACCATGTTGTCTGAATAACCAGTCTCACTGGATATAGCTTTGTCCATGTACCTCAATTTTGTGGACACCGGAATGCTTTTACAGAGATCAGTAGGTCGAGAAAATTCGGAGATTACTCGATTTATGGATAAGATGATGCCTCCATACTTGAGAATTGGTAGTTATAGAGTCCCAATCATGAATCACAGACAGACTTATGTACAAGTACGTTGGTTTTCCATGCTCGGCTAATCCATTTCAAATGATTAGCTTTTGAGTTCGTTACATGGCGACGTTCACTTGACTTAATATGGCTGTGAAGTACCGAACGAGTGAAATGGGGTGATTTGACTAGCCGTCGCCCGTCCCACGAGTGGTGGATTTGACATATTGAAACACGTGACATCGTGACTTTGGCGAAAGTGGTTTTGGCAACTCGCCTTTCGCCCTGATGTATCTCTGGAGGCGCCACATGTCTATTTTAAAAACCACAATGGTTTCCCGGTCCTCCAAACTATCAAGCTTCTGCGATGATGTAGTTATTGCTAAATTCTCAAGACTTGGGTCTTATTTAAAAATTGTCATGGTGATAACACCAAGAAATCAGAAGAAATAATTCTGATGTATTATTGAACCAAATGGTTCATATATATATATTTTTTTCATGAAATTGTGGAGTCAGTTAACCTGACATAGTTTTGTTCACTGCACATTTTGCAGAGTTAAAAACTTTGAGTTATTAACAGGTGAGAAGGTTGAAGTTTAGTTAAAAATAAGAAGAGGTACTCAGGGAAAGAGTGCTATGACAAAATATTTCATAAGATGATCAAAAGCCAAGACCACAAAATGTCAAGGTATGAATTTGAGTGCATCTAAAAAATCTTGGGAGGGCACTACAGGAAGTCCTCTCATGTTAGTCAAGTATTCAATGGAATCTGGACAGAGGAATAAATCATGTAATGAATGAATCAGTGAAAGTGAATTCACTCCCAAAGAAACCAATATACAGATTAAGCAATACATTGGAGTCAAATATATTATAAAAGGAATTGACTACCTGAATGATAGTAATTAGATAAAGAAAGAGGCTTATTGCATATTTGATAAGGAGTGCATCATATCCATGGATTAGCTATGAAATTAGAGTAATTATTCCATTATGGTTATCAGAGTGCGCAGTGGAAGCATGGTATGAAGGGCATTATTTATGATATGATAGAATTGGATTGTGCAAGGCAGGTTGAAATCAGATTGGTAGAGACAAGGGAAATTAATAGATAACAAGCAAATCCAAGTACTGATATGATCAGTTAAGGAAAGGATAAATCAAGTAACTCAAGAAGGAAGTTGGTGTTAACTGTCCAAGGTTACTAAGAAAACATGACTAGAAATAGAATTGGGTCATGTAGGAGTTGGATTAGAGGGATCCGAAAAATAAATGGATGTTGAATATCCAAAGTCTATAAGACAACAAGATTGGAATCATAATTCATCCAAGTATGAGTTGGGATAGATGGATCTAGGAAATAAATAAAATTTGAAGGTTAATATCATTTTAGTATTTGGATGGAAAAACAAAGGCAACCAAGTGTTATAACCCTAAATTGCACCACACATGCTTACCTGGCATCAGGCCAACTCATATCCCTTCTTTTCCAAAACACTGTTGAACAACTCTTTGGAAAATCCTCTTGAATAAAGGCCCATGCACCCTAATCCATTACTGCACGCGTGTACACGCTGGCTAACCCAAAACAACCCACGTGGACCGACAAAAGCATGAAAAAAGGAAAGTTTCCTATGGAACAAAAAGCTATGGGTGAGTTAACTGAAAGTCCCGACCATGCATGGTCGAGGGTTCGTCCAAATACCTAACTCCTTCTAGCCTATAAAAGAAGGGGTAGGGGTATCATTTCGAGGAGGAAGAATATAGCAAAGAAACTCTGCCCATTTATGTATTCCCATTGTCCCAACCCTTTAGCCTTTCCTTATGCCAAAGGATATTCAAAGCAAAGCAGTTGAAGGACAGAAGAAGAGGAGCCCAGGATCAGGTTCGAGGAGCGGTGGCCGGTCTCAGCTTTTGTAAGTTGACTCATTTTAAGTAATAAAGAGAATGCTTTTCCCGTCCCAATTCATGAACTGTTTGTAGTTTGATCAGTATATGTTTTGATTTCTAACCCGTTAGTATATAAGTAGTATGCATGCATAGTTGTTGCTTGTCTTGAATGCAGGTCAGCTTTGGAAGGAGTATTGCGAACAAGTAATCAAGCTCAACGGAGGATCGACATCAAACGTCGAGAACGAAGTAGGTTGATCTTTCCATGCATTTACTAAGAAAAGGGGATTTAAATCTAGGGATGAAGGTAGAAAGTAATTTCTATTCGCTCATATTTGCATGCAAAGTCTGAACTCTATTTGCTAGTCTGTAGGGTGTTTTTCCCCAACAACACCAAGAGTGTTTTGGCTAGAAAGTGCTCAGATCAGAAATATTCATGCACAATAATTACAGTGAAGAGCACTTGAAGGTTCAAGAATCCAGGAGAATGGAAGACTTCTGGGATAAACAAGGAAACGTGATACAGGAAGAAAGAAGTTGCAACAATTACTGTAGCAACAAGTATTTTATGGCTTGTTGGGACAACCATAGGGTGATAATGCTTGCATGTTTGCAAGTGTTGTTGATAATGTTGTTGAACACAGATGGAAGAAACATAAGGCTGGAATATTGAATTATAAGGTTGATAAGGAAGCATGAGAACTTCTATAGTCACCAGCTAATCATGTAGCATTAAACTCGTTTAATGGCAACCATGCATGTAAGTATCTCTCTTTTGGAAATTATGTTGTATAATTGCCAAAGGGAAATCCAAGTAAGAATTTCCCCAAATTGAATTTTATACTACAATGTATGGTATTGTTTAAGTGCATTGACATGATTAAGTTACCACTAGGTGTGGTAAAGGCTAGAGGCCTGCTATAGTTATCAAAGCTTTTAGCTTTTGAATGCACACACTGACATAGTAGCATGTCATGTTAATTTGGTTATGAGACACCAACCAAAGAAATAAAATATAAGAACTTGTTATAGGAATGATGCTAAGAAATCTAGTCATGTATGAGACCAGGACAGGGTTGGATATGGCAAGGTATGGTTATAGAAATGTTATGTGCCACACAAATACCCAATGAGCTTCCTACTTTAAATAAAACTTGGACTGCAACCTTTTTGCTAACACTAATAAACACTACAAAATTGTATTCTTGGTGTAGTGTTCAGGTCGAAAGGGAATGCATCCAAGTAATTGGGAAGACAATGGGAAGTGTGTGGATATGGGTCAAGACATTGGCCAGATTTACAATTTATGGATGGTGAGATGCATGACATAGATAAAGCTCATTCTGAAAATCAATGCAAAGGTGCATTGAATAAATAGGCATTGAGAGTTGCAGTCATGCCTAGTAAGTGGCATAGTTACACTCATACATGATGGATTTGTATACTTAAATGCATTTTGTTGAATGCATTATGTGAGTGCATGTATATATGTTTTTGCATGGAAATAATTATTCTAATGGTTGAAATGTTGCTAACTCGAGAAGTTGAGAACATGTCAGGAACTGTTAAACATTGCAATAGGAAAGTTGCAAGTGAGGTAGTCACAGGAATAGCGACTACAAAAAATTTCCCGTTCAAAAAAACTGAAGAAGTGAACTTACTATTGTTAATTATGAACATGCATATACATAGAATGATGAGTCATTCTATTTGCTTAAATTGTTTGGTAATTGTGATTGAATTTCTAAGTGCATGCAATTCTAAGATCATTTCATAAGGTGATGTGCATGTTGAATTATGATATACATAAAATACTGACAATTGCTGGTTGTATGCAATATATAATCATTGCTAAAAATAAATAAATAAATAAATAAATAAATAGCATGGTGCTTGCTGAAATCCATAAGAAAAATTACATCCTATTATTGCAACAACAATGAAAAATTATGAAATAGAATTTCATATTTTGGAAAAAAGTCAACTTTGTTATGAAATTAATTGGATTTCTAAAATGGATTTTTTTTTATAATGCTCTCTCATGATAATTGCATGTGTATGATGCAGGTGAGATGATAATGATTAAAGTTGGAACTCCTAGAACCACAGTGCTCCGAGACTTCTTGTCCGACCTGTGCTGGAGCCCTGGAAGGGAAGTTGAGCAACCGATGAACTATTGGACAGTGAAGGTGCATACTACCTTGGGTTGTACAGGCATATGGGGAAGAGATAACATTGGTTGGAGTGTTGTTGAGGCTTGGTACCTTGGCTTAGACTATGTTGATATTGATTGTGAGCCGTGGTTATCTTCGGTAGCCATTGTCTTGATGGAGTCATATCCCATGCTTGGGAATGGTATGGTGCTGAGACTTTATCAATAGTGAGATATAAAGCTGGGTGGAACATCATGGATCTACAACCAGTTGCTGCTTCAATGAAGTATAATTGAAGCATGTAATAAGGAACAATTAGTTGAATTATTTCCTGAAGCAACTCTATGGAATAGAGCAATTGACTTCCAGTTGTAGTATGAGTATGAGAATTGGTGCTAGAAAGCAGAGCGCCAGATGGATAACAAGCTTTCAATAGCTAAAGATTGGAAATTTTAGAGAATTGGAATGGTACATGGTATATAATGCACTGAGGATAATGCATAAATAAGGGGAGGGGATTGTAATATCCCCAGGCTGAACTAATTGTAAATGTAATAATGTAATTAAGTTGGTGAGTTGTTTTGATATAATTTTGTATGCACCTTTCATGGCATAGTGCATGCAGGTACTGCACAGTAAAAATGATGAAATGACCACATTCCAGGATACCGCGCACAACATCTAAAGTGCGCGCGATGTTAAGGCCATGGAGACTTTGTGTATATGATATGTTTTATAGGCTGGTGAGCCAGTTATTATAAGCTAGGATGCTTATGTTTTGATTAGGCTAGAGAGCCTAGATGTTAAATACCAGTGTGCCTATTTTTGTACATGTCTCATATTTAATATAAAATACATCACTGTGCGCAGACCGACCACGATAAAAAAGATGGGGGACTAAACTCCACTAGTTAGGGAAATGGTGGGGCCTAAAAGTTAAGGAAAAGGGATAAGCGAGGGAGCTTAAGCAAAAAAGGAATATTATATTAATATTTCTTAAATCATAAAGTATGGATAATTATTTTATCCTAAGTTCTAAAGTTGGGGACAAGTGGACCAAAGTAGCTCCCAACATGACAAGTGTCAAGTTGTGGACATGCATACATATTGTTGGGACTTAGTTCATTTTCACACCCCCCCCATCATTCTTACCATCATCTTTTCCATCATTCCTTCCATCATTCAACCATGATTCCATGACCATTTTCACTCACGCAGTCAGTTATCCTCAGACATTCATTTCACTGTATCTGAACTTGTATCCATAGCCATTTTGTGTTGGTATAGCTGGTTAGTTGGGGAGCAGGACTGAAGAAGCGGGTTGTCAGGCCCGTGAGATATTAAAGAGGTGGGTTTCCAGGCCCGTGGGATATTAAAGAGGTGGGTTGTCAGGCCTGTGAGCAATTATCTAGGTGAGAGAATTGTTGGGAATTGATTTCCTGAAGGTGATAAACTGCAACTACAGTGCTCTGAGACTTCCTGTCTGGCCTGTTGTTGAAGCCCAGAAAGGAAGTGGGGCAACCAAAGGACTGTTGAGAAGAGAAGGGGAACACTTCCTGGGTGGGAAAAGCATGTGGGGAATGAGGGACTGTAGGCTGTTAGTTGAGTGAGCACCGTGACAAAGTCTTTCTTGTTGTCTATGAGCCTTTAGCTTGGTTAGGAATCCCTTTAACTCGGGTGGAGGTTAGTCCCATCTCAGGGGTGACTCACTGTTGCGAGTGATGAACAGTGTGGTCTAAGGCTGAGAGGTTTGTGGAAGGTCTGCATGTAGTTGGTGACATTATTACCAAGATAAGTGCCAACTGTGTGATAAATTTACATGCTGCATTGTTATTTACATGTTTATTTTTATGGGTATTTCTTGTATATGCTACATGTATACATTTACTGTTATTTCAGTATGGATTCGTGCATTTACAGATGTATTTGTATGTTTACGTTTAATATATAAGGATTCCGCAATAGTTCTACATGTATATGTTTTTAATTGCATATAGTTAGAAAATTTTATGTGGCATAACTCAAAATAGAAGCTGGGTATGTTACAATATGTTCTGCAAAGAGAACGTAAGAGTTATATTGTGTAGTGTGGCCCGACTATGGGTGGTCGGGGACCTTACAGCCGGAGGGAGAATTCCTACCAGAACCTCAATGCATACTAGATAGGAAGGAAACCACACTCAAGAACAAAACCATTGCACAAGTCAAGGTGTAGTGGAAACACTTTGGCCCAGATGAGGCCACATGGGAAATGGAGGATGCCATGAAACATGCATATACATTTTTATGTACTTATGTATATACAAAGCACATTGACTGATAGAAAATTAGGGATGATGTTCCTTTAAGGGGGAAGGGATTATAACACCCTTGTTTCCCCCAGTTTGTAAATATAACTATATTGGCCAAGACACTATGTAAAACTCGATATGTGTGAATGTTTGACTTGATGAACCTTTGTATAAAGGCCAATGAATGTAATTTTTGTTATTAAGAGAAAATGGATAAGTGTTGCATAGCTGCTAAAAGGGGGGTTTTTCAAGATAGACCACATATACTATGAAATAGATGGTGAGGGGAACTGGGAATGGTTGAGATAACCCCAACCAAACCAGTACCTTGTTGGGTTTATTTTCTCAGGACCAGAATAGTCCTTTGACCCAGGAATGAATTACAATCAGGCTGGTAGGTGGGAAGACCTCCTCAAGAGTTAATGAGGGGATGGGGAAGAGTGCCCATCTGTAAGTATTTCAGACCTGACCACAGACTGGGAATTCAGGCCACACACAATCTTTTTAAGGAAGGCAAGAAAGGAAGGTGTGGTGGGCAGAGGAAGAGTTGTGAAAAGAAGCAAAGAAGAGAGAATAAGCTCTCAATTTTGAGGGATAGCTGAGAAATGAACGTGTTCTGGTTGCAAGAAGTGGCTAGCAGGGTTATGATACAAGCTGATAAATGAGGGTGCTGAGTGATTGAGGAAGTATTCAGGCATGCCTCCTTTCTTGGTATAGAGAGAATCCATTGCCAATATCCTATGGGAGGAGGAGAGTAACCTAAATCCTTGACTGTTGCTGAGCCGAAAGAAAGAATTCTCTCTTAGAGCATCATGGTCTAGCTCGAGGGTGGCCAATGGAAAATCCATTAGGAGTGACTGAGCCTATGGTTGGGTGGAAACATGCACCCCTTTCAACAGTCACATCATGTTATCTGGTTCTGATAAGTGTTTTGATACTTAATGTATTGAATTGGAATAATGGATGAATGCATGTATTTATACATCTAAGAATGGTTTATGTATTGAATGATCAAGGCTATGTGTATACATTTATCTTCTTGTGAACTTATGCTTCTGATTGATCATCTATATGCCCCAACTTAGCCTTCGAGGTGTCATGGGGCGTAAACCTATAGGATGACCGAGATATAAAGTATTGCTTCCATCTAGCCATGTCCAGTTGAAGAGGATATTTTCTTCAAACTCCTTGATGTGTGACCGAGACATTATGCCCAAGTCCTCAACAAGTTCATGAGGAGGAAGTTGTTCTTAACTTGCGAGAGTTAGAAGGGCCCATGTGACCAAGATCTAGGAACCCTATTCTAAGAATAAGGGAGCCAATTCCTTCTGACTTCGGAGCTCTGGAAGTCTAGGACTTCAGAGTATTTTCGGCCCTAATAGTCCAAAACCGGCCAAAGGCGACTGAGAGTTATGGTTACCTGTAAGGTTGACCGACATTGGGTGGTTTCCCTAGTGGTTAGATGAACTTATCTTACCGACTAAACTGAGATCCAACCCCCCATCGCGAAGTAACACGAGCCACTGATCGAGAATGTTCGAAGGTTTCCTCAGCCATTGGATCTACACTGAGATGACTTCGACGGAGTACCACTTTGGGAGAATGGAGATGCCATAGCATCAAACTCCCCGAACGTCAAAGTTATGAAGTAAAGGAGAGTCGTAGATTTGGGGGAGATCTTCAGGAGCCTTGCCTAGCATCCGATCATCCAGGAGGAGGGACCCACACATGGTACTTTGACGAATTCCTGCTTTGGAAGAATGGAGTGGCAATAAATCCAAAACCCCCAAAGGTCGAAGCTACAAAGTGACCAATATTATAGATCTAGGGATCCTTCAGGTTCTTTCCTAGCGGCCCGATTTACGACATAGTCAGCTTGACGTTGAACTCTTCAGGAGGACAGGGGTGATTGTAACATCAAATTTCCCAAAGGTTGGAGTCGCGAAGTACTGTGGACTGTGGACCAAAGGATCCTTTGGGATCCCTCTCAACCGTTGATATATAGGGGACACATGGCGCTAGATCCTTTAGTCCGAAGACTGGGAACTCCAGGGAATTTGAGGTGTGGTGTGTCGATAAGCTCTGAAGCCCAAAATAATGAGAGTTGTCGATTCGAGGATGCTTCAGGACTTTTCTGAACCGTCAGATCTAGGCTGTGGTCAGCCCAATGATGCCAACTCTGGGAGAAAAGAGGAGTTTGCATCACAAAACTCCCAAAGGTCGGAATCACGAAGCAATGTGAGCTGTGGATCTATGGATATACATAGCTGGATCTCGACCATGAGTTTTGAGGGATGATAGAAGACTGTCAGTCTGGTGTGATGCGACAAGCCAACGTCACCAGGGTGACATGGACCCATGATCGATGTGCCATGTGTCAGCTCAAATTTTTCTTTTTGTAGACCCTATATGCCTATTGATACATGACACATGTCACCGCTGGCCCCTTCTATGTGTCAGCCCCTGGTATGTGCCTGCCTAGCCAAAGTGGTTGGTGAAGTGACCAAAAATCCAGGAGTTTGGAGGATTTGGGGTGTAGCATTAGAGAGAGACAAAAGCGCATGAAGGTCGGAGCCATGTGGCAAGCTTACGAGGCTTCAGGTTTTCGAGACTCTGGGAGGCCTCGTATGTGAACAATAAAGAGGCATTCAACACTGAAGTGCCAAGGCACCGAAGCACCAAACTCCTCTACATATGGTATGATATATTTATATCTAGTTCGTCATTGGCTTAGGTGATGAATGGAATTTCCCTGTGAGTGGAGAGAACCTGGCAATGGATTCCCGTGGATGTTATGTGGATCTCAACCTATGAATGCCTAAAGCTCCTTCACCGGAGCATGTCTTCCGATCTTAAACTTAGATACGAGCATGCTCACCATGGTTGGAGAGCCCTTGACAAGCATAAATACGATAGAGACAGGAAAGGAGGATCTGATGTAAGAAGGAAGACAAAAATTCGAATGCCCTATCCTTAGGAAAGATACTGTTGGGGGCAGACCCAGGGTTCAACACTACAACAATGCACCAACAAAACCCTAACTACCAGCCCTTTCGACAACAACTGTGGAGAGTATGAAGTCTCACCCGAGGTAGAGGTAGGGGTGGGTCCAAGACTCAGGTGTCTGCAACCTTAGCTGGGACATAGATCTATGATTGTACTACTTAATAAATCACTTAGCACCATCAGTTCCTCAATATACAGTCAATAACCACTTCACTTATAAGACCGAACTTCACAGCATTAACACTGATCTAATGTATTTAAGCACTTATCATAAGTAAATAGGTCAGATCTGGTAGATCAAGCACTGAGCATATTCATGTATATTGGATCTATCATTCTACCTACCGATAACACTAAGCATAAGAAGATCTATCTTAAACATATCAGAGCACTTAGTATATAGCATATGAACACATCAAGACAAAGCACAAAGCTCATAACACATCATTTACGTGGTTCACGCCCACTCTAGGGCTACATCCACCAACTCTTCTTCTTTATTGTATTCAGTCAATCGGTTACAAGCACAAAGCCATCAAAACCCTTACTCCGCACAGACAAAACATCTGCGTAGCTTGCTAGATCCTTCTTCCTTGCGCTCACAACACTAATCTCTCCACAACTTGCTACAAGGACCTGCACTTAGCTCTGCAAGTCTCTTATAGTCATGCACAAAGCACTTACAAACTCTACTCGCACTTAGCATACATTCACATCACATAGATGCACTATTCTCTTCAACTACTACCAACTTGCATTGCCTAATCTTCTATTTATACATACAAAATAGGCCTAAACATGGGTAAACCCATGGGTCGACATCCCATTCCCATTACATATTCCCAAAAACCCAAAAAGGGGCCCAAAAGGGAGCCTAGATCTCGTGATCTTCGCTTTGTCTTGCGCTCCTCCTTCGATAGGCTTTCAAAGTCTCAAAATAGGTCTACATGACCAAGAAACTCCCAAAACTTGGTCAAGGGACAATAGGACCCCAATACTCACTTGTGACTTGTCTGAGTCACTCTAGTCTGACTAGTTCAGCTTCGAATGCCTCGAGATTGGCCCAAGATGCTTCAACTTTCTACTTTGTTGTGGCCTCTTGTTCGGTGAACTCCTGGATCACTACATCGTTCACTGGCCCTTCTAGGCACTATTCTACTGTGGTGACAACCTGTTCTAATTCTGCTCCTTGTCTCTCCACCTCTGTAAATAAATAGCATGCCTTATATTGCATAGGTTGAAGCTATTGAGTGACTTCCATCACTTTTATTTGAAGCATATGAATATGCTGCTGAGCTATTCGTTGTTCATGAGACCTCTTCATTCTATCTACAACTGACAGGGTCTTCAACTGCTCCTGTAGTGTATCTGCGTGCTGCTTCGATTCCTGGAGCTGCGACTCCAGTGTCTGTAACTCTGGGTTCTTAGTGAGGTTCTAATATGTGTGGGAACTTTTGTTACTCAACTTCTTGCACTCCAAGGTAAGATATTTTAATTTGTCAACTGTGCTGCGGGAAATTGCTTCTCGTTGGTCCCTTACGTCTTGAGGAGTCTCGGGCACAATGCAGAGCTCCAAGTATGCTATGCGCTATTGGAGTTGCTAGATTACTTCTTCAAGTTATGCCACTTATTGTGGGACTCTCTCTTTGACCTTTACTTCAATGACTGTCACAGAGCGAAGTGCATGTGAACCATTTCCTTAACTTCAAGTTTCTCAACGAGTAGCTATTCCTTGCTTTGCTGTAACTATACTTTTTCTTCATCTCAATTCGCTTGTAGAGCCAACTTTTCCCATTCTGTCTCCTCAAGGTCTTTATGTACTTGCGCTAAAGCCTGAGTGGCTTGTGTTGTCTCTTTCTGAGCTTGTCGAAGGCGAGCTTCGATTGTATCAACAATGCGGTGTAGTTGAGCTGGCTCATCACCTAGTTCTGATGTTCCTACTGACAAAGGCACAGTGAAAACTACGAGGCTGGACTGTATTTCTTGCTGCACCCCTTGGAGCTCATTCTTAATCTGACTGAACACCTCCTCCTACTTAGCTCCCTGATTCTCTGCTATCTCCAGCGAAGCATCATTCAGTGCTATGATCATAAAGTCGAAGTCAAAGTCGTCTGAAGTGAGGGTGGTCTCAAATTTAGTCCTGGTTGCTTTCATTTTTTTCCTTGAAGAAGGTTTCAGAGGGAAAACCTTCCTTTTCTTTGAGGGGTCCTCCTTATCTCTAGGCGGTGTAACTTTGCCTTTCTTTGGTTCAACTTCTGCACCATCTATCTCTCCACCATCTCCTCCTTGATCTGCCGTTTTGGAAGCAGTCTTCACGGATGCGCTATCTAAATCATTGACCTCTTCGGTCTTCTTTGTCTTTCCAGGTACAAGTATATCCTTCATAGTTTCCTGACTGTCAACATCGGACATCTCCAAAGGGTTCGCTAGAACAAGGAGGTCCACCAACCATTCCTTGGTAATCTCTTCCAAGTCATCCTCTGTCAACTTGTAGTACGATTGCAGCTATTATTTATGCTCATTAGCGCACACTGTGATATAGATGAAATGTCAGTCCACGCTAAATTTCAACAAGGCTCCTGAACCTGTGGAGAGTGTTCAGGGTTATATGAGGTGCAGATTGGATGGCTACCTTCAATTGGTTTTAATAAGTATGGAAGATGACATTTTATTGCCACTGCTTGTTCATGTCGTTCGAGTACCATAATGTACTGAACTTCGTGACAAGAGGTTCAAACGGATCGATGTCTAAGAAGGTTTCACCTTCTGACATCTCCCATGCGATGAAAGTGATTAGGATGAGAATCTAGCTGAAGTGGAACTCATATCCTTGATCTTACGCTTCCTTGCAGTCCAATTCCAGCTAGTTTACAAGGTACTTTGCCTAATTCATTTGTAGGCCCTCCGCGCACTTTCCTGTGAGGTCTTCTACAAATCCAGTCACTTGGGTGGGCTGGTTCTTGCAAACTAAATTCCCTGCGATCAATTGTCAGGCTAGGTGCACTATGCCACTTTGGATAGAGGCTACCTTGTAGCCTCACGTTCCCTTCTCGAAATCCCCGTAGGTGTCTTTTATCTTCTGCGCAAGAGCGTGATCCATGGTTTTCCCAGGATATAAATCCTGTGGGTCAAGGCCTTGCATGCTCAGCCCTGTGATCCAATTAATGATCCACTGTGATATGGCGATTCAACCATAAATATCCACCATGGTAGCAGGACAACAATATCTTGATGCATGCGTTCACTTCTTGGTGCCTTCTTAAGTGCAGGATCTTCATAACATTGAGGAGGGTAGACTACACGAGGTTCATGGTCCATGCTTGGGGTATGATCTTCAAGTTCTTTCCCTTGGTTCTAGTTAGATACTTGTGTGGGGTGAGCATGTTGTGCACCTTCCTGTCGCCGAGGTTGAAGTTGCTAAACTTCAATGCTGTGAACTTATATTGGTCTGCACACATTGCGCGTATCCCCTTCGGGAGGTACGCAGTGACCAATTCATATTCAAAGTCTTTGGGCACAATGTCTCAGTTTATTGTGCCACTCAGAGGTGGTAGATAGGTAGGTGTTGAAATAATGTAACTGCGAAGAGCATTCTTATTATTATTTTATTATTGGATTAAATCCCCATTGTGGATTAATCATGTCATTATTATCATTATTGTTATTGGATTAATCCCCATTGAGGATTAATCATGTCGGTAATTGTATAAGGACCAAATCCCCTTTTGCGGATTGGTCATAGAACAATTACAAAGGACATAATAAGAAGTTGACCCCAACAGTTATTATGGAAGACCCAGAATTAATTAAAGGTGGGTTTACCCACCCAGAGTGAGAGGTCAGCCCTGCCATTTGTGACCTTTCACACGTGCTAGTCTGGTATAAATAAGAGGCTAGCGCCTCATTTCAAACACACAAATCACTTGCTCATTCTCTTATGAGGCAAGCTACAATTACCAGTTGGAGAGAGGGAGAAGAGTGGTGCATCTCTTGGGGACGACTTTCTGTATTGGTTTGAGTTATCTCTTGAACATTGTATAAGCTATTTATGATAAGGAAGTTTTTGTTGGGTTTTCTTCCCCTAGAGGGTTTCCCAGGATAAATGCCGTGTCT